>OZ022239.1:5703407-5713407 GCA_963978895.1 Erpobdella octoculata
AGCCATTCAAGCATTTGTACGCCAGTCAGCCGTTGTGAAATATTGTTTGTATTCAAAAAAAAATGTTGTGCGCTTATGAAAAGCAACTTTAAAAAAGAAGAAATAGGTCGACTCATTTCCGGTGCCTTTCCGGGAGTGAATGGAGAAAGGGGAGGAGGAAGAGAAGAAGAAGACGAAGAAGAAAAAAAAAGAAGAAGAAGAAGAAGAAGAAGAAAAAGAACCAATATTGAATGGGGTGGTGTGATGATGGACAGGCCTTTAAATTTCAAAATTCCATTTCAATCACTCACAACTCACATCTTACAACGAGACACGATGTTCAAACGTTCATTCATATCATCGTGGCCGTGCAATAATAACGGAGATAGCAATGAAAATATCTAAGTACCTGCTATGCATTTCGGGTGAATACGGCGACAATGGAGAAACAGCTACGACATTTCGACCGGTTTATTGCAAGGGCAGAGAGAGAGAGAGAGAGAGAGAGAGAGAGAGAGAGAGAGAGAGAGAGAGAGAGAGAGAGAGAGAGAGAGAGAGAGAGAGAGAGAGAAATGTGATGAGATGTGCATATTATGCATGTCGATAGTAAATAAGTAAATATAAAAAAACTGAATGAATTACTCGAAATATCTCTGATGTAGCAAATGTTTAGAAAGTTTGAAAATTTGTTGTAAAGTTGTAAACAAATGTGGAGGAAGGAAAATTGTTTTATTTGTTTGTTTGAAAAATAAGCAATAAAAATATTGAATTCGAAAACAATTAGCCATGGGAAATTGGAAAACGTGTTTCATCTCGCAATGAAGTTTTTATGTGAATTCAAAACTTTTCTGCAGAGTCAGCGCCTGGCACACAGTTCGCTTGAGAATGCATCATTGGTATTTCGTCGTTTTGAAAAGAGGAGTTACATAATTGTCGGTGAAACATTGCTTGAGGTTTGAATGTCTGTGGTGATGATGATGATGGTGGTGGTGGTGGAGGAGGTGGTGGTGGTGATGATGATGATGATGATGATGGTGATGATGACGATGACGATGACGATGACGATGACGATGACGATGACGATGACGATGACGATGACGATGACGATGACGATGACGATGACGATGACGATGACGATGACGATGACGATGATGATGATGATGATGATGATGATGATGATGATGATGATGATGATGATGATGATGATGATGATGATGATGATGATGATGATGATGATGATGATGATGATGATGATGATAAGGGTGATGACGAAACTGGTGCCTTTATAATGTTCAGTCGGAGACAGGTAAGATTGGCAGATTGAAAAGATGTTTCTTTTTCAACAAAAAACGTTTGCTGGAAGTTGTCATAGTAACAACAATCCTGATGTGACCGAATGTCTCGTGCTTTAACTTAAATCTGCCAAGAAGCTGTAAACGCGAACGCGGCAAAATAGACTGATATAACGATCAAGCTCTCTTTACACGCATTGGTGCGAAAACGACAGTACAACTACTACTTGATAATCAGCTTAAGAAAGTCGTAAAAATCTATAAAATCAGCAGATTGCCAAAGGATCTCGTAATGGCTCGTCAAAAATCCATTGCGCTTTGATGATGGAGCAATAATCCAGAATGGAAACACGTTTCTTGGCAATATTTCTTTTTCATTGATGCGTCTCTCTCTCTCTCTCTCTCTCTCTCTCTCTCTCTCTCTTTCCATCCTCCACTCTTTATCGTTCTGTTCATTTAATATTTTCAACATAACACTAATTTATTACAGCTTGATAAACTTGCCTGAACTGTAATTTCAAACGATAAAAGTTTTAATTTAATTTCAAGATAACTGTGAAAGTTACATAAAAACGTAAAAACAAAATAAATAAATACATAATCAAATTTACATCAAAAAGAACATTTTGTGAAATAGCATTATACTGCTACAATCAGTAACGCATAAAATATAAAAAATATTTTTGTTAAACAATGCTCGTATACTATTGTACTAGAAGGTTAAGAATAATATTAAAGTTTACATATTAACATTTTTTAATTAAACTTTTCGTTTGGAAGATATGAGAGTTGGGCGCTGTTTTTTCGAGCATCGACTGCAAGTCAGAAAAATGACACATTTGCATGGCACTAGTCACATATGCATGGTACTAGTCACATTTGCATGGCATTAGTCACATATTCATGGCACTAGTCACATTTGCATGGCATTAGTCACATTTGCATGGTACTAGTCACATTTGCATGGTACCTACTAGTCACATTTGCATGAGACTTGTTACATTTCATTCACACTTGTCATATGAATTTAAATGTTTAATGATTAAAGTGCCTAAATAATTAAAATTTAATGTCTTAAACACTCTTTTCACTCGGAATACCTAAAATATTCTTGTGTTTTAAACTTCTAATTTTTTTCAGTCCAAATTGCTCACTGACTTACTGACTGACAGCTCCGGAAAGCATGTTTATAATCATGATGTAAGGGATGCGTTATATGGTAGTGTTACGTTTTCAAGAACTTTTTTAAAACTTATACTCTATTAAGCAAGTTTCACAAACTCTTTTCATTAAATCACATAACGCTACGACAAATTTTAATATAGATATAATATAGTATAGTATGGTATGGTATGGCATGGTATGGTATGGTATGGTATGGTATGGTATGGTATGGTATGGTATGGTATGGTATGGTATGGTATGGTATGGTATGGTATGGTATGGTATGGTATGGTATGATAGATCTTCAAACTGCCGTGGTTCGTCAAATGGAGGGTAATTCACATCAAACATAAATATTAAATGGTATTTTATTAAAAATGTTGTTCATAAGGAGATCCATTAATGTGCTCAATTAAAATATATACCTACAGCTATCGAATAAAATTTTTTTTACAATTCTATGGTGAATATAAAGAGCGCTCATGTAATGAACTTGCCCATGTAATGAACCTGCTCAAAGTTTACATATTGTCTAAATTTGTTCAGCTTCAGAATGGTTGTTTTTATACTTACAATGATGTCATGCCTCGGAGAAATATTTCGTTCCTCCCCTTGACAAAATAATAATATGACTCCCCACTTTTCCAGCTATGTCAATGACATACAGTAGTGGTTGGAATTATTGAGAGAAGATTTAGTCCTAAGACGTGTGCTAATATAGTTATAATCACTCCGTTATAATTTATGGCATGGAAATACCCTGATTTAACGTTGACGCGTGGCATAGTGCCAAAAGGCAAACAATATTTCGTATTTGTGCAAATAACAATGTCCGGCTATTTTAACGTTCATTAATAGTTTCTTAAGCAGACGATTGATTATATCCGGTTGTGATCAAGTGCGCCTTAGATTGACAAATATGATAAGTCGGTCGAGACGAGACATTATTGCAATTAGAAGATCACAAAAAACATAATTTCTAATAAAAAAATACTGTTATACTCATCCCTTTTTAGTGCTTGCTTGTTTGTACGAATGCATTTGGAACAAAGTATGTTAATATAACGACACACGCAGTTCGTGTATAATATGAGTGCTTGCAAGCACAACGCGTATATATATATATGTATGTTATGTATATTCTCACACAGGCGCGCGGATCGGCAACGTATTTAAATTCTGCTGACAACAAGTTCATTGAGAAGACGAGATAGACGGTTGTGCATCGGAGTTTTGAGTGTTTATTTCTCGCTTTTAGTGTATGAGGGTTGCAGCGTACTCTGGTGGATTATGAATGGATTACTTGCCGTAAAAGTGGTTCTTAATTACTCCTGATGTAGTAAGTTTTGTTCATTCTTATAATTGTTTTATATACATAACAGCAACAGCCTGTTTGGAACTCCTTGTTGATATTCATGGGTTAAATTAGTGATCTGCATAAGGTTTAAGTCTGCATCTGAGCTAGAACAAGTAAATGAGCTTATCTTATCCCATCTCTGCAAATGAACTCACTAACCTGATCTTCAATAAATCCCATCTATCTGAATTCTTTAAGCATCAAGTAATATATGTTTAAAGGAAGATTGACAGATTAACTTCACACTTGAAGACGCAAGTATAAAATTGGTTAATGTTTAAATTTGAGGTTATGATTTATTTTCTGTTATAAAATAAAATTTCTACTAAAAAGTCTACAAGACTGCAATTTCTTATAGTTTCAACTCATGGCTTCCTACTGAAAATAATAAATTTACCTTTAAATAAATTTTTACTAAGCACTTTTTCTAAGTTTTAATTTCCACGTTTATGAGGCAGTCTTCTTTTTTCACCCACGATTATGACGTCACTGACCTCTTAATTAACACTTGGTTCGTTGCTGTGTATGTAGTATGTCGGCTTTTACCTCTTTGAAATCATATAGTTTTTAATGATCGATAAATGTATTAATGTTTATCTATTTTTATTTTCTAGATAATTATTAACACATTGCTTTTAACTTATCTTTACCAGTTACCTGTTTAGCATATTTATAGTTTTGTGATATAGTTTTGTGATATAGTTTTATTTTAATAAAATATTCATTAAAATTTACAGATAAAGATCAAATTACATTACGTTTCTATCCAAGTTTTTGATCAAATGACAATGGAACGGTCACTTTTACCACTTCCGCAAAAAAAGAAATTACCCGTTCTAAATAAAGACATCTCTACTTCATCCAGCAACTTTGCCTCGGGTAAAAATAAATCTGATAAAGTTTGTCCCAAAAATTTAGACGTGTCCAAAAAGAAACTTACGTCATGCAGCTCGGAATGTCACAAACCATCTAGTCCAAGCTATGCTAAAGAAAATAAAAGCAAACCCAAAGAATCGCATCTTAGCACAAACTCAAATTTTGGCAAGAAGAAAACTTTAGGATCTTCACATGACATTTCAAACTCAAAGAAAAGCTTAAATTTAACCCCGACTGAACTGCTTCCTAGAGATCAAGAAAAACTAAAAGTGGGTCTGAAAGATTGTAATGAAATGTTAGTAAACTCACCTGGTTTCATGTCTTCTCAGGGCCAGTTTGGTGCCTTAAACTATTCAAACAAATTCTCGAAAACCAGCGAGCCAGTCTCATCTAAACACTCATCTCTTAAAAGTTTTAGCAAGCATTTGCCTCAGTTTGCCAAAGATGTGCTCTATTCTAAGGGATGCACCTCAAAAGTTCAACCAACATATCAAAAACTTGATAAATTCAAGTTCGGGGATGATTTAACCGTTGAGGAGTTAGATATAAATAGCAATGATGATGGCGAAGGAAGCCCTATATATCATGAGCTGGACCCCATAGGAATAAGGTGTTCAAAACACACCTACCAGAGTATCGGAGAGATTCAGGAAGAGCTTAGCAAATTGGGGTCAACTCCAAGTATTCCAGAACCAAGATCAGCTCCACCAGTGCATGTTTTTCACTTTCCCACATCAAATATGTCTTGCCAATCCAATAACTTTAATCCAGTCGCTTCAGCTAAGGCAAAATCCAGCTCTAAACCATCATTTTTTTCAAAAATGTGGCAGCCAAAAAAGGCTCAAAAATCAAACCAAAAAGAATGTAAATTTATAAATTCAATGCCTCTTTTGTTACCCAAAGATTCACCAGAATATTTTCCAGATGAAGCCCAACATTCTCCTTCCTTGGTTACTTTTCTAGGTGGAGTACGGTCACAGATGGGATCAATCTCCCAACCAGGTTCTGCTAATTTAGAAAAATCAGGTCTCAACTCGTCACCTCGTGGTTGCAGGGTTTTCACGTTTGAAGATGTTGAAATTGATAATGCCCAATTTTCTCACCCGGTCGAACGTGTAAAGACTTTAAAAAAAAATTCTCCACTCTCTGTAACAAAAGAAACTTCGAAGGTAAAAGTTGGAATGAAGAATACCGTGAAAAATAGAGCTCCTTCATTAGCTCTTGATTCTCCAAGACCAGAAGTCGGTCCAAACAGTGGTTGTTATGCAACTTTGATGTTTCCAGAGGATTCTCCGGGCCATAGTTCAAAGAAATGTGGCAAATTTGTAAAATGTTTAGAACCACATAGTAAGGCACTGCACAATACCATTACACCTCCAAAACTTTTGTTAAGCCAATCTAAGGGGTTTAATTCTAATTCAGTTCCAACTAGCGATCCATTTTGTCGTTTTCAAGAAAGAAAGTTTGGAAGTAGATATGTAAAGTCAAATCTGAAGACCAATTCAACTCTTTGCAGTTCTAATGAAAATTCTGAGAATAAAAGCTTTTTTAACCCATCCGGTTCAGTCGAGTCTCTCTTGAGTCAAGACACTCTCAGATCGGAAAGTCCATTGCTCCATCAGTCACCTTTACATAGGTCTCCTTACTCAAGTCCAAGTTGTGGAGTTAGGATGGCAGAGATAAGGGCAAGCTCTAGAAAATCTGACAGTAAATCTCCCTCTCCTGAACCACCCCACGTTAATGCCACATTTTCCTACCACATCAAAGAACCCCATTTTACAATACACAGACCGGAAGTTGTATGTCAAACAACTCATTTAATCAAATCTCCACCAAGAATGGTGTGCAAATCACCGAACAGGTACATGCATACGATTTTAGAGGAAGAGCACTCAATGGAACAGGTTCTCTGCATTGAAACATTAGATACCATCGCCACAACGTGTTCGCAACAGGACATAGTTTCTGAATATGGGTTGACAGCCGACGTTACATCTGACCAGCCAAGGAATGATGGAAGTGTGCTGAAAGCAGCTTCTTCAAACCCTGACATGAACACTTTGAGATCAGCGAGTCTTTCATCAGATAATGCTTCTCTACCATCAGAATTCTTTTCCTCCGAAGACAGTATTAGTTGCCCGACCAATGATTTCGAAATAAACTTAAGAAACGAAGGAGATTCCAGCATACTCAGACGTGATCAGTATTATATTAAAGCTGTGCCTAAGACCGTCACAACTAGCAGCAACATTTCCGAAAAACAAAATTCTGAAGCTTCTCACGATATAATAGAAAACATCGATAGTAATAACCGACGACAACGTGACATTTCCGACAAGTTATGTCTAAAACAAGTACGAGGTAGCAAACTGAGACCGCCAAAGCTGATTTACACATCATTTCAAGAACCGTCGACAGAAAAAGCGAACACTACATTCCATTCCAGTTCTTTCAAAGGTCCTGCCGTTGACGGAATTAAGCAGAACGGGGGTTTAAGTTCACCTAATAAATTGCAGGCCAATTCTGTACAGGATAGTAACCGGTCGCATTTAATTACTCCATCGCCAAGCTCAAAAACTCCGCTCAAGTATTCAAAGCCTCTAGTCACTAGTATTAATCCATCATTTGCCGTTCACCAGCAGCAGCCCGAGTTAGTGGCAGTAGAAGTGAAAGCTACGATGTCTAGTCACATGATTAGCAATCAGGCATCTAAAGTTCCTGGTACTTTTAAGTGTTCCAAGTCTGGTTTTGGATATGCAAGAGAAACGAGAGAAAGACGGGTGGAGGAGATCAACGAGGAGTTACGTGTGGCTCGTCATTGTCAGACTATTCCTGCTCCTACAAGAGGGACGTCATCTGTTTCGGGTTCAGCTGGATTTGACCCATTCCCGAAAAGCAGGACGTCCATAATTCATTCACATCACTTCAAGGTCGCCCCGTCTGCAGGGGTTGCTTGTGATCTCAATTCCAGTTTAAGTTCCAGTCCAACCAGTAGCAGTAGCTCTATGTTTAGCACTGTAGATAGCGAGAACGAAGGCTTACTACTGGCAATCAGGAAAGATCTCATTGGCCACGAGGGACGACTTAAATTCTCAAAAGAAGCTTCTAATCAAAGCCTGGACAGCAAAACAACGTCGTCGCAAAACAGCAACTCCGAATCTGACCAATCTCGGACCAGTGAAAAGTCAAGGTTGGTGGCACCTCGAACCGACGCTTCGAAATGTCGGGAGAAGTTCAACAAAATAATGACCGGGACTCGAGACAAACAAACTACTGCAAAGCAATCAGAAATCCCACAAACATCGCTTTCAACGGACAGCTAATGTAAATTAGATGACTCTTTCCGATCTCAGGTCACACACAGAAAATATTGACATTGTCACAGAATTTGCAGTTTTGTTTATCTTGTTTTTGTTTTGCTAAGGAGTTACCTTGGATGGAGATTGCTCAATTTTAAAGTGAGTTATTAATTGTTTCCATATCTAAAGATAAAAAGTTTGTTTTTAATTTTGTTGCGAATTGAGCCGTTAACTTTTGTCAGATTTGTTTAGTTTAAAAATTGGTAAATTCTGCTTACAATCAAAATAATATTTTATTTTTTATTTTTACCGGGTGATATATATTTTTCCTGTGTGTGCGTACATGGTTTCTCATTTGAAATCAAAGTGTGGCTGCTGTTATTGTTATTGTGATTATTATTATTATTATTAAATATTAATATATTATTTAAAAGCATTTAAATACGATCATCATCGTTGTAGTCATCGTCATCATCATCATCATCATCACCATCACCACGGTCATCATCTGCTCATAATTAGCAGCAGCAGCTGACTGAATCTTCTGAGCACATCTTTTTTCTGGACATTCAATTTGCTTTGATAGACATTTCCTGTTTAATACAAGCAGAGCATGTGTGGCATCGTTCTGTACAACTCATCATCAGTCTTATGTATCTTTAATGAGTACTAAATATCGACCGTCCACTAACGTATTTACATTTATATCACTCCGAAATTTGAAAATAATAAAACTTTTATTATTCTATAATTTGGTATATCTGGCTTAGATTGAGCGCACATCTCATTTCGAAGTTCAACATTTTAATAAACGAACCGACCCACGTATAAGAGCATCAAAAAAAAACTTTTATTGTTTTTTTGCATTAATTCGCGTGATTGACTCAACTTCTGTAAAGACTTGACTTTTCTTATTTTCTACCAACCTTTCAAATTGTGAAACGTGTCAAGAAATTCCACGATTGCGTCATCATCATCCAGATTACAGCACCGTGGCAGATTCTTTCATCCTCAGCACGTCAGCCATCTTTTTGTACTGGTCACTATTCTTTTATTTCTTTATAATATACTTTGTACACGCCATGCTTCCCGATGACGTGTACATTTAAACAGTGAGTAGTTTAAATTTTTTTCATAGTTACCACGTAGATTAGATCAATTGTATTAAAATTTGTAGAATGAAATGTTCAACAACATTTTTTCTTTCATAATTCATTTCTTGCACTTTGGATTCTTTTCAATTTTTTCGCTCCTTCTGAAGGTTATCGCAAACTGTCACAAACATGGGCGGCATCTGAAGAAAATTTAAGGTTTTCACGAACTGTCACCGCATTAAAGTTGTAGCTACTGAATCAAGCCTTTGATGTCGCTGCGGCAAGAACTACTTTTTTTCTTACTTTTAGCAATTAATTTTTTTTTCATTTTTTACTGTTTTATTTGATATATTATCATAATAAAATCGTTTTTATTTCAACATCCTTTTTAAACTTGGAGAGGTTTTTTTTTTCAACCAGTTCCAAATCTGGTTTTAATTGAATTAAATTTTACAATTTAAAAAAAATTTTTTGTTATTGAAATTTCATTCTATTCGAGTTTCTCACGTTGAATTTTTTTATTCAACTTCAGTTTCCTTTCCCACAGACTGTTTAAATAAAGCTTTCTATCTTTCTTTTTTTCCCTCAAGTTGTTTACTATTTTTATTTTTTTCCCAAATTCACTAGGAGAAAAAAGGTACGAACGTATTCTGGTAAATAAACTTTTTGTGTTTTCTATCTTTGTGCTTTGTTCATAAGGTTGGAATTTCTTAGAGTTTAGCATTCCTTTCTTTTGATCCTGTTTTGAGATTAAACCAAGTAGTCTGAAGTTTGAATATCTGCAGAAGAGATTGTTAAATTCTCTGGTGACCTAATTTGCTGGTTGGCTGGTTTGCTGGTTGATCAATCGGCTGTTCAGTTGGTCATTTGGTTGGTTGGTCGATTGGTTTATTGGTTGGTTGGTTGGTTGGTTGGTTGGTTGGTTGGTTGGTTGGTTGG
>OZ022239.1:5719410-5979410 GCA_963978895.1 Erpobdella octoculata
ATTTGTCGTAGTATTTTTTAAATAGATTCACGAGCGTGACCTTCATTCTGTTTAAGTTCTTCTTGTTCTTTGGACTGTTTGCTTCCACCAAGCCAAAATAATTTAACAGAAAATCTCTCAAACATATTACTCACCTTTCATTCAAAGATGTATTTCTACTTTAACTTTCTTCGCCATAGTTTTTTGTAGGAAGATGAGTTATTTTTTATTCTTCAGAAAACTCCACCGAGTGTTTATATTGTATTCATCATGTTTATTCGCACACATACACATGGACATACACATACACATACGCATACACGTACACATACACATACACATACGCATACGCATACGCATACACATACACATACGCATACAAATACGCATACGCATACAAATACGCATACGCATACAAATACACATACGCATACACATACGCATACACACACATCCTCTTCTTTCCCTCCTTTTTCTTTAATTACACACTTTTACTTAACTTGACTTCTCTGTCTGTCTATCTATCTGTCTACCTGTCTGTCGTCAAATTTGCAATCGATTTTAAACTAACTTCCCGATGAGCTAGAGACTCCAAAATTTAAACATATCTCCGAACTAATTAACAATGCATTCTATCAAATTTTCGGTTCGATTGGACAAAATTTAATGAAATAATTAGTTGTGATAATTTCGTCGAACTACTTATTGTCTATGCTAATATGTTCGTTGTTTATGTAACAGAACGTGACCTACACAATCGATTATATAAAAGTGTGTTTTAAAAAATTGGTTTTTTGATTCACTTGTTTTCAACATTTTCTTCCTCCTCTTTTCATTTATCCATTTCCTCTTACAATGTTCTCATTTTCTTTCTTTTTCACTTTCTCCATCCACCAATCTCTCCATCCGCCAGAAGTTATTATTTCAACATCTTTTATTACTTGAAATTTTTAATCTCGTTTTTTTTCATTTGAAAATTTAAAATGTCCATTTAGATATTTATTTTCAACTTTGATCGAGCAATTTTTTAAGAGGCGTGCTCTTAGAATATTTGTTTAGATCATCTTTCGTTTTAATTTTGATTATTAAGAAAGGTTTTTGTTATTCATTATCAGTATCATCATCATCATCATCGCCACTTCCATTTTCATCATGATCATCTTCATCTTCATCCTCATCATCATCCCCACACCACCACCATCCTTCTCCTTCTCCTCATCATCGTCGTTGTCGTCGTTGTCGTCGTTATCGTCATCATCATCATCACCACCACCACCATCATCATCATCACATCTATCCTCAATATTATCAGCAGTAGCAGTTTTTGTTCTTGCGGTTTTAGGGTAAAATTAAGCAATTGACCATGAAATTTAAGGTTGTAAAGTATATGAAATAATTCCGCACTTTTTAAGTAAATTGTGACATCAAGTAGATTAACCGAAATATACTTATTTGGTCAATAAGTACAAATTGTTATTAATTAGCCCGGCTTACAATTACATTACACTCCAAGAATTTCAAGGAAAAAATCCATCACACGTACTTACTTTACTTACATCCAATCACGTGCACGACTTATTTTGAAAATGGTTTTGAACGTTCGGGTCGCATTACTTGAGCACGTACATAGAATGTGTGTGTGTGTGTGTGTGTGTGAGAGAGAGAGAGAGAGAGAGAGAGAGAGAGAGAGAGAGAGAAAGAGAGAGAGAGAGAGAGAGAGAGAGAGAGATATGGTCGTACGTACGTGAACATACACGTGGAAGTAGTAGCGTACGTGTGAATGGCACACATAATGAAGCAATCAGTACTGCGAGTAGTCAGTCGTATGAGTGCAAAATTTGACCTAAAAGTCGTTTTCTATTTATACGCTGTTGTTGTTGTTGTTGTACATATGTAGTGAGTTCTTGTTTTCTTGGAATGGAGATGTTTTAAGAATTAATGCTATAGATATTATTTACTGCCTGCTTTGTCTTTATACGGCTACACATTTCCGCTAGCCGCAGGCACTTAGACTAACCTCGTATTCTTTTTACATTCTTTTTTGCGTTCTCTTTTTTTCTGTTCTGTAATGCAGCTTTCTCGTTAACCTTTAGTACCAATAGTCCATCATAGATTTTGTTTTAAGCTGTGGGGAAAGAGCAAGCAGTTAGTGATGTATAATATGCTATGTAATGTATACCTATGTATGTATGTATGTATGTTGTTAGTGATGTACCGATGTATAATATGCTATGTAATGTACCGATGTATGTTTGTTGGTGATGTATCGATGCATGAGTGTTAGATATTTACCGATGTATGTATGTTGGTGATGTATCGATGTAATGGCACGTACGAAGTGATGTATCGATGTATGTATGTTGGTGATGTATCGATGTATGTATGTTGGTGATGTATCGATGTATGTATGTTGGTGATGTATCGATGTATGTATGTTGGTGATGTATCGATGTATGTATGTTAGTGATGTACCGATGTATGAATGTTAGTGATGTATCGATGTATGTATGTTGGTGATGTATCGATGTATGTATGTTAGTGATGTATCGATGTATGTATGTTAGTGATGTATCGATGTATGTAGGTTAGTGATGTACCGATGTAATGAATGTTAGTGATGTACCGATGTATGAATGTTAGTGATGTATCGATGTATGTATGTTAGTGATGTATCGATGTATGTATGTTAGTGATGTACCGATGTATGAATGTTAGTGATGTATCGATGTAATGAATGTTAGTGATGTATCGATGTATGAATGTTAGTGATGTATCGATGTATGTATGTTAGTGATGTATCGATGTATGAATGTTAGTGATGTATCGATGTATGAATGTTAGTGATGTATCGATGTATGTATGTTAGTGATGTATCGATGTATGTATGTTAGTGATGTATCGATGTATGAATGTTAGTGATGTATCGATGTATGAATGTTGGTGATGTACTCGGCATGGTTTGGACAAGTAGGTTAATCATATTTCATTATGTTATTTTGTCATTATGTCATTACGTTTTTACGTTATTACGTTATTATATTTTTATGTTATTATTGTATTATGTTATTTTGTTACAAAGGTCCTTGGTGGATTTTTTGACAAATCAAGTGAGTCATGGAGTATGTTAAAATTGTTCAATTCGTTTTGACGTTTTGGTTCTGTCGATGCATGAGTTTCCTGTGAGCCTGTGTAAAATCAATAATATTATTAATATAAATAATAGTAATATAAATTAAATAAATCCTAAATATGTGTTTATATATATATATATATCATATATATATATATATATATATATATATATATATATATATATATATTATTTATGTTTGCTGAAATCGCAAATCTTGTGGAGAAATTGTAGACAGGGATATGTATTGTTAAAATCGAAAACCTGGAAGAAAATGTATTATTTTGATTTTAGACATATATTGGTGGAGTTTTTATTTTAATATAAAGCTCCGTCATATTTTAGGGAAATAATAATAATATTATTATTAAAATAAGAATAATAATAAAATAATAATAAAAAATAGATAGGCTTAATACGTTATTATTATTATATCTCGCTGTGTAGTTTAATGTTAACCAAATATAAAGGTTTCATTAACTTGTGTAAATTTTGTAGTTTCATCTGCATCAGCTACAGTGGTAGGTAGGAGTAGGAAGACATACGAGGATGGAAAAAAAGATGGAGACGAGATAGCACGAGCATTCTTTCGGAGGAATGAAAGGTGACATTATTTGTGCACTGGAAAAGGTGGGAAGTTTGCACCTGAGAAGAACACGTAGTTTTCACTCATTAACCCCCATTCTCTCCTTCACCCCCACTCTCTCAACTAACCTTCTCATTTATTCAATCATGTATATATAAATATGCATACTGCACACCTGTACTGTATGGCATTAGTAATAATGCAAAACATGTACTTATATCACACGTACCAGTGTTATATTTATTTATACCTTTTATACTAAAAGTCTTATAGTCTTCAAATAGAAGATTTCTAATTGTTGCTTATGCAATTACAGTTTCATGCGTTGCTTTCCAACTAATCTCTTGTTACAGCTTCTTGTGATGTTAGCTTCGATGTGAGTTAAACCAAGGATATCTTGTTATATCAAGACATCCTTGGTTAAACTACCAAATCTGGTCGAAGAGAAAAATCGCAGTAAATTCGAATAAACGACTGACAGTTACAATAATATCTGGATGGCTTATGTTTGTATGTTTGTAATTTGTAATTATACCTACCTGTAAGTGACCTGGTGACTTATTTTCGACATTTGACACTGTATGTAAGTTACGTTTTAAGCATAACTGATTAAATCGTGGTCAGCCAGAAAATAGATAAGGAGAGAGAAATAGAGAGAGAGAGAGAGAAAGAGAGAGAGAGAGAGAGAGAGAGAGAGAGAGAGAGAGAGAGAGAGAGAATTCTTATATTTGTATTTTTCCCGCGTCTTCATAATTCGATTTCTCTTTCTATTTTTCTTCTTCTTTTAATTCATGCTCAATTATAACCATGGCAGCGTTTCGCATCCTGCTTCTCAAAATTTAATGTTTCCATGGACATTATTAATTTATTGATCGTTAGTTTCTTGATATCTCAAAATTTTAATTATTCCATGTCATCGATCATAAAACTTACATCACTACGAAAAGTAATTAAGGTAACAATAAGTAATTAAAAGGTAACAAGTAATTAATTAAGGTAACAATAAGTAATTAAAAGGTAACAAGTAATTAATTAAGGTAACAATAAGTAATTAAAAGGTAACAAGTAATTAATTAAGGTAACAATAAGTAATTAAAAGGTAACAAGTAATTAATTAAGGTAACAATAAGTAATTAAAAGGTAACAAGTAATTAATTAAGGTAACAATAAGTAATTAAAAGGTAACAAGTAATTAATTAAGGTAACAATAAGTAATTAAAAGGTAACAAGTAATTAATTAAGGTAACAATAAGTAATTAAAAGGTAACAAGTAATTAATTAAGGTAACAATAAGTAATTAAAAGGTAACAAGTAATTAATTAAGGTAACAATAAGTAATTAAAAGGTAACAAGTAATTAATTAAGGTAACAATAAGTAATTAAAAGGTAACAAGTAATTAATTAAGGTAACAATAAGTAATTAAAAGGTAACAAGTAATTAATTAAGGTAACAATAAGTAATTAAAAGGTAACAAGTAATTAATTAAGGTAACAATAAGTAATTATCGCATGTTTTCATCGTTCAATTGCTCTTCAAAAAATGTAAAAGTCATGAAATGATCACATGATTGACATATGGTAAAATATATTTTGACACCAGACATCAGACACATTCTCTAGAATTATATTGCTCCACGTAGCAGAGACATCGGTCGCTCCAATATCTGCGTTATTGAACATTTTTGACTGCTTTATTGCGCCGGACTTCCATTTTGTTGCAGGCCAGCGTCATTTGACGTTTATTTTGCTCCGGTCCACTAGTGTAGATATGTTAAGTAGATGAGTAATGGGAATACTGATTGAAGTGAGTATAATTAGAGTGGAAGATCTTTGGCTGTTTCGAGCGGAGTCGTTGAAGTGTAGAGCGGAAGGAAGAGATGTTTCCCATTTTCAAATCTCATGACCTATGCTGAAGCTGCAAAGAGCTGCTTTCAACTAGCAATTAAAGTAATTTCACGTGTATATATACTCATACTTGCATAGATACAACCTCACACTTGCATGGATACAACCTCACACTTGCATGGATACAACCTCACACTTGCATAGATACAACCTCACACTTGCATGGATACAACCTCACACTTGCATGGATACAACCTCACACTTGCATGGATACAACCTCACACTTGCATGGATACAACCTCACACTTGCATGGATACAACCTCACAATCGCCAGCAACCATCAATTTTCTTCCGCCTGCAAATCTGCAAGAATGTGATGCTCGGATTGTTCCAGTTGTGTGTTTCGTTCGCTATGTATGCTTGCTTCCGATCTTTCCCAGCACATTCAATCAATCCTACTGCTGTGTTGATTTTTCAATACGTTAAATTGTTGGTTCCAAGTTTGTTACAGGAGAAAATATTACAAAAAATTATTAAAGAGTGCCAACCTTGGAAAGTTCTCGAGCGTCAATCAATAGTGAAGACTAATTGAATTACTGTCGAGTTGAACGAAGCATGCATGACCGCCAGTGTGTACACCCAATGCCTTGTACGCATTAGTACTTCAGAATAAGTGTACTGTGGATTACACAAACGAACAAGTAATGGTAGGAACATTTGTACGACTGAATCTAGTTGTACTGCGCTCTTTGCTTTTACATTTACTCGCACGCACACGAATGTAAAACTAAAACTCAACGCATCAACGCGTAAGAATGCAGCTCATTGTACGTAAGCGGTAATCACTACGAATGTAATCTTTTGAATGTACTGTACCTGTAAATGTACAGTAACTGCTTGGTAAGCAATTGATTGAGCCCTTGCTTGAAGCATTCCGAACGTGCATACGTTCTCCATAGGCAGATAAGGAACGAATGATATAAGGAAATCTCTTAACTCTTGTTTATTCCAATTTTTCGGTGTACGGATAGGAGGAAATAAATTCACGAGCTCATTTTTTTTCTTGCCTTCTGCGCTCATTACTGGAATTGTTTGTAGGCGAACGGATTTATCTGGAGCAGTTTATAATTTCCAGGACGTGGGTGGGATGGAGGAGACTGTACACAGAAAGAAGAGTTATGTGTTCTTCAGATGTCCGTGTGCATTTCGCATGTCTCGCCGCATTTAAGTGCAAGCAAACTCCATTTTTAAGTAAAATAAGAAGTCACTGTTTAAAATGTGTTACAGTACTTAAATGCGTATAATGGCTGTTTGTAATCATGTGCGATGAAGGCATTTGACCTGCTTACAATCTCCTCCGATTCTCATTTTACTTTACAAACAGAATATTGTGCTTTGGAATTTTCTTTGTTATAATCTTAATGACGTTCAGATTTAACTCTATAATCATTTATAATGGATTTTAGTGATTTTACCTCCTCGCCGGTCATCATGAATTTTGGAGAAAAATTCTACAACCCCCCCGGACCATCCCCCATCGGGAACTGCTGAATCCAACTATGCATGTGTATATTATATGTAATATATATATATATATATATATATATATATATATATATATATATATATATATATATATATATATATATATAACTCGTATTTCTGAAAAGATTGTAAAGAAGAGAAGACTTTTCTAGCACTTTTCCAGTAAGATGATGTATTATAAGGAATGCTTTCAATTTCATCTGGCTCCTGCAGTTAACGATAGAATTGGAAAACATGCAAGTAGGTAGTCAGACAAATAAGTAGGTATGCAGGTAGGCAGGTAGGTAGGTATGCAGGTAGGCAGGTAGGCAGGTATGCAGGTAGGCAGGTAGACAAGCGGGCAGGATGACAAACGTTTTTACAACCATGCTAATCAACACGTGCACAACAATTTTCTGTTTTCTTCTCAAGAATTTACACCTTGATTTCTTTTTTAAACTCTTCACCTGCAGTACCCTGGTAAATGTTTTCCTGTTTAAGCAGTGTGGCTTATTGCTGAATTACTATTATATTATAAGGATAAGAAGTGTAATTAATGTGTGAGGTCTGTATTGTGTATTATGTTTGTTTTTTTAGAATACTTGCCATCTTGGCGAAGATGTATTTATTTCTTTAAATTTTTATTAAAATTTGTTTGGTCGTTACATTTATTTCACAGAAATATTATTGGTTTTGCGTTGGAGAGTATTTTTATTTCAAAAGCCGTGAAAGAAAAAGATAGGAAAAGAATGCGATACACTGATCCCAAATTGCTCAAGTAATGAAGCTTGCATTTCGTTGTTTCTCTGGTCTGAATTTTTCCAATCAGTTTTTGATAGATGATAGACACAAGTCGTAATTATAACCAGCAATATGATTATTATTATTATTATTCATATTATCATCATCAGCTGCAGCAGCAGCTGTAGTAGTAGTAGAATTTGTAGTAGCAATAGTAGTAGTAGTAGCAGCATTAGTAGTATAAGTTGTAATGTTAATTATAACAATATGCAGTATGTACGCTGTACCCGCTGTAATTTCCACAACTATTATGTCCAGGAAGGCCAGTTCCCAGTCTCTATTGTTGATTCTTCGCTTCTCCTTCCATCGATTTTTATGATTGTGTTTTTGCTCATTTGGTGGTCGATATTGTATTTTTCTATATCATATTTTTCTTGATATATATATATATATATATATATATATATTATATATATATATATATATATATATATATATATATATATATATATATATATATATATATATATATATATATATATATATATATATATATATATATATATATATATATATATATGCATGAGGTTTATTTGGTATTTCTTTACTTTTGCGTTGTGATTTAACACCGCCTTACATGGCCTACTAATGACTTTTTTTTAATAGGACAACCAACAACTATGTTCTGATGCCTTCTTCTCATGCTTCAGTTACATCCATATTATATAATTGAGTGTCTCATGTGGGCGTGCAGTTTTGTGTTTTATTACTTTGTTAACTTGTTTTCTTTTTTTCTTAATGAAGAGACAAGTATCTATGTCTTTTTACAATAAGCTTTTTAGGCTCTCTGCCGCTTGCTTCACATAACTGTATAATTGTAGATATCTCGGTGACTCGGTCGATGACATGCTTTGTATCTCTCTGTGTCGACATCATCAAAAGCATTCTCGTAATTGAGCTCATCTGTCATCTTGAACTTCAAGCTAATGATGCAACTTTAGAATTTAATTTCCATAAAAGTTTTATTTTCGTTTTCCGCTCGACGTCACTTAATTCTTTTGTTTTTTTTCTATTTTCTTCTCAAAAATGTATTATTCTTCTTCTTCTTCTTATTATTATTATTATTATTATTATTATTATTATTATTATTATTATTATTATTATTATTATTATTATTATTATTATTACTATAACTATTTAAGATATTATTATTATTATTCTTATGATTGCTATTGTTATTGTTATTATCATTTTTATCATCATCATGTCTATATATAAAAATGACTGTCTGTATCAGTATGTCTGTTTGTATCAGTATGTCTGTCTGTATCAATATGTCTGTATGTATCAGTATGTCTGTCTGTCTTTTATACAAATCTGACCCGCTAGAACAATTTGAACGAAATGGTTCTCAAAGATAAGCTAAAGATGGGGGAGTTTAAATTTTTTTTATATTTTATATGGCCAAAAATATTTTTCCAGGCCAACAGTGCTTAAGTACGACAATAAATGGTCATTGCGTAAGAAAATTCAAATTTAATTTGCGTAACAAAGTTTAAAGAGTGTTTTAACAAAATTTTAACATATCTACTATTTGTTGTACGTTCACCCATTGTCGTAGAGTAGGTTGAAGTCACACGGGGGGGAGGCAGACCAAACGCCACCCTTACTCTCCAAAAAAAGTTAAGGGGAAGCAAAAAAATAAAGAAAGATAATGAGAGAAAGAGGGAGGGAGAGAGGGAGAGGAAAGAAGACAGAGAAAGAGAGAAAAACCTCTAAAAACTCCGAGCAACGCCAGGTAACCCTGCTAGTCATTAATATTATTATTCCACCATTATTTCTTTCAATCAGTCTGCATGTGATGTCAGCGTTAAAATGTGATGTTGTTTACCTAAATAGATATAAATTTTAAGCCAATGAAACTAAAAAAGATTTTCTTAATGTAATTTATTTTGGTTGTGTGTAAGTTTTTCTTTGGAAGGCCTCTGTTTAAATTTAGCCAGTATAGTCACGGCTGTGGAGTGACATTACTATTGCTTGGCTGCTATATCGCAGTTGTCTTCCAAAAATAGTCGATCACCCCGGCGGGGGGGCTGTTATATTTTTTAACTTCTAAAAGTGGTCGATGATCGGGTTGAAACTGTGGCTGAGGTGTATTGGATTGTCGTCAATGACCATACATTCTACTACATCTTCAGATCAGTAGGACACAATTTACAGTATTTGTACGCATACAACACACACACACACACACATACATATATATATATATATATATATATATATATATATATATATATATATATATATATATATATATATATATATATATATATATATATATATACATATATATAGTCACCTCCTTTTGAAGATAGTAAATTTTTTATTGAAATGGCGACCAAATTTATTGCTGCCAATGTTTGCAATTATGAGTTGATAAATAGTTTCATTACGTGATAAGATCCCATCTGCACATTTCTTGGTTTAATTCTGCCACCTTCTAGAAGCGCATTTGAATATTTGCATATTGATCTTGCACCTGGTAGAAAGTGTTCAGGTGTCAAAAGTGCTTTATTGCATCTGTGGAATTGCCTTTTATCCAACAAACAATTTCTTTGTTTTTGGCCTATTTACTGCTTTTTTACGAAGATGTGCGCTGCTAGGGCGATTTGGAGATTATGATAAAAATAAAATTAATTATAAATTAATGAAAGATTAAATATTAAAAACGCGTACGGCGAGACATTACCTTGTGTTCTCCATTGTTAGAGGTTCCCACGAACAGATATGATTTTGTGTAAATAATATTTGTCTGACTTGTATTTCAAGTTGATCTTGTTATAAAATTTGTTTTTTTTTGTTTTTATGCATAACTTTTATTTCCGTTCGATAAAATTCGCCCCGTTGCACGAAGTCATCGTAATATTAGATAGTAGTTTCCAGTTTTTATAATAATATTAGATAATAGTTTCCAGTTTTTATAATAATATTAGATAAAAGTTTCCAGTTTTTATAATAATATTAGATAATAGTTTCCAGTTTTTATAATAATATTAGATAATAGTTTCCAGTTTTTATAATAATATTAGATAATAGTTTCCAGTTTTTATAATAATATTAGATAATAGTTTCCAGTTTTTATAATAATATTAGATAATAGTTTCCAGTTTTTATAATAATATTAGATAATAGTTTCCAGTTTTTATAATAATATTAGATAATAGTTTCCAGTTTTTATAATAATATTAGATAATAGTTTCCAGTTTTTATAATAATATTAGATAGTAGTTTCCAGTTTTTATAATAATATTAGATAATAGTTTCCAGTTTTTATAATAATTATTAATAATATTAGATAAAAGTTTCCAGTTTTTGTAACAATATTAGATAATAGCTTCCATTTTTTTAAAATTTTCAATGATAAAAAGTAAATAATATAGAAACGTCACGGAAGCCCATCTCCTGGCGATTGAATGAATGCATTTCCGTCAGAGCTTCTGACAATGCACATGCATTAGTTCCTGCATCTGTGGATAAATGACTCACTGAGTGAATGTGCGTGTATCTGTCTATTTGTCTCCCTGTCTGTCTGTCTGTCTGTCTGGTCATGATAAATTAAAGGAACAACTGCTGGCCCCGTCTCCATTTGTTGTTTTCTTCAAAACTTTACGACCCGATACTCTTTCCTGGAATCAGAATTTCGCAGGCCTCCAAGTGTGGCGGTGTTTCATTCTTTATCTCGCTCGTTTCTTCTCCTTGCCAAGAAATCAATCAAAACTCGTCTAAAAGACGCATTCACTAGACATTGAAAATTTAAAGATGTGATGATGGTATCTCTGAATTAATTGTATCAAGAAAATATGTGTTAAACGTTTCACCGCCGATCTGAAAAGGGCTTTCTTCTCTGAAACCAATTTATTTAAAACGGACGTTTTCAATGCAAACAATTACTTTCCCAGCAGTGGCGGATCCAGACATTCCTGGCGGGGTATGCTGGTACATCACTTCCAAATTTGCTTACACTTTCTCCTCTCAAAAACCCTGATGATCAGGAAGGGGGGTTGTAGATATTTAAAAAAAAAATCACCAATTTTTGACCGAGGGAGGGGTAGTAGGGTAGTGGGTATTTTTCCAAACAATTTTCAAAGAATCACACTTTCTCCTCCCAAAAAAGCATTTTACTTTGAACTACGGTCATTTTACTTTGAACTACGGTCATTTTCCAAAAACCGGGTATTCTACCAAAATATTTTAATTGATACTCTGGTGGGGGATGCCTCTCCTCCATCCCCCCTCTGGATTCGTTCTTGCTTTTCAGAACAATATTTTTTTTTAATTATATATAACTTGGGTGGACGGATGTAAGGCAGAGCTAAGCGGCGTCGAAAGTTCAGCCGATAAAGTGGAAGTGAGGTGGCAACTAGTTTTCGAAAGAAATGTGTAGTAAAGATTTTCTATGCTAAATTATCTTATAGGGGAAGGGACAGGGGAATGCTTGCAAGTTTAGGGGATTGATGTAGGTGGTTGATTTATTGGATTGATCTGGGGTTGATGTAGTGGATTGGTGTAGGGGATTGATGTAGTGTTTTTAGTGAAATGATGTAGGGGTTGATGTATGGGATCGATGTAGTGGACTGGTGTAGGAGGTTGATGTAGGAAGTTGGTGTAGGAAGTTGATGTAGGAAGTTGATGTAGGGGGTTGATGTACGCGGTTGATGTAGGCAAAACTCTGGTTGTGGATTTAATCGGAAGTAAGAAATTCAACATAGAAAGAATTGAGAAAGATTCCATATATAGTTGCAAAATATGTAATGTAAGTATTATTAAGTATATTTACAGCCTTTCATCGAAAAAGACTTCGAGACCACTGCGGTTGATGAGTCAAACATTAAGAAGATGATAGCTTTTTTGAAAGTGTCCATCGCTTTGATGTGCCTGATTTCTGGTGAAAGATTATGCCAAATTTTAGTGTTAGCGGCATTAAAAGGTTTGTCAGTGGGTCATATGTATCGAGAGCATGGAGATACAAGTGTTATCTTTCTCTCCGGATGAACGGAGATGCATGTGGTGTCGTTGATCACCCACGAGTTATAAGCGCCTTAGGAGGTACAGTGAGCTGTTTTGCCTTTCAAACGTTTGAGCGCAATCAACACAACCTTGAATTCAATCCAATGAGGTTGACGAGGAGTGGGGGGTATCGCGGTCATAATTTTTAAATTTGGGAGTTTTGAGAATGGATTAAAATCGGTTCAGCTGTCTCAGTTTTAAACCGATCAAGAATGAGTTTCCACAATCGAACCCGTACATGATGAGAGAGGTGACCAGTATTTGTGTATCTGGATTAGCAAAAAGAACAGGAACATTCCTAATCTATTATAATATCAAGAATGGAAAACGGATGACTCTGTTTCCGTAAGTTTTCGAAAACAGGTCAGATCCTAAGTTGCTGCCCAGGCTGCGAAGCCGCGAAGCATAGTAACGGGTATTATTGCATTTCCATAGATGTTAATGGATAAGACGATGATGAGTGATGATCCAAGTTACATGCATTTAATCAAATCAGTCAAATGTATGTATTTTATAGAATAGTTTCGTAAAATTAAATTTAAAAAAAAACATTATTGAGATCTTTGTGCCACATTCCTCTCTGCGTAGTCATGGAAACATTAGCAAAGTATAATTTTTTAGGAGGCTTCGGATTCACTGTTCTCATATCACTTATGCATATCATATTATAGATATAGTAGACGCTTGCGAGAATCAGAAAGCAATGATGATGATGGTGGTGGTGATGATGATGATGATATAATACATAAGTCTTGTCAAAATTAGGATTGCATGTTTGCCAGTGGTGAAGCTTTCAAGCCAAATTACAAACCTATTCTCTTAATTAAAATAATGTTTCTAGAAAATTTCCCGTTTAGTGTATATATATATATCTCTGAAAATTTAGTGCCGGTATACTGTATATATATATATATATATATATATATATATATATATATATATATATATATATATATATATATATATATATATATATATATATATATATATATATATATATATATATATATATATATATATATATATATATGATAACAGTGTCAAAGGCAAACAAATGAGCAGCACAGACACCCTGAAAAAAACAACATCGATAAAGCATAACTCATACGACAACCAACATTTCTATAAGTTTCCCCGTGCTGATGGAGGGCTTAGTTGTTATTTTTAGAAAATTGAACATTTGAACATAATTGGCGATTATTTGATTATTCTTAACAAATCATATAACAATGTGTATTACATCATCGAATGGCTCACTTATTGAAAAGATGCAAAAAATAAAAAAATTATGCCTGTAAGTCACGCTAGAATGAAATATTAAGGGAACAGATATCCTGTTTCTTAAGCATCTACGATGTTTTTTGTACACGCGAGAGACGCTCAACGTACCAGAAGAGTGTACGTCTTCATAAAGATCCAGTTCATATCATATCTGTGCATTCGCATCTCTTCCTCCACCATGGTCACGTGACCCTGGAGCTGTCTACCTGTCATCCTGTCTCGGCGAGATGTCATAAAATCGGGAGTTATGAAGAGAATTTCTGCTGTAACTTTTTATGCGCGAGACACAACAATGCCGGCCATGCCACCTCCCTTATTATCTCTTAGAGCAGCAATTGTAGGTCGAGGAAACTGGTGCATCGATTATGGTTTTCCTCTCTCTGAGAGAGTCCTTGAAGTTCACCGGGTACAAATAGCATTGCTGCTCCTACGAATGTGAGCAAGCCATTCCGTCCGGTAATGACACGGATTTGTTTTAATGGATCGCGCCGGATCCGGCCGCAAAGAGACCCCATTGCTCTGTGATCCAGAAAAAGCAGTCCGTTATGTATTATATCTGATCTGATTGTTAATAATATTATTGTCACTATATTATTATTATTATTATTATTATTATTATTATTATTATTATTATTATTATTATTATTATTATTATTATTATTATTATTATTATTATTATTATTATTATTATTATTTAAAATAAAAACGTCATGTTGTTTCTTTGAATTATGTTTAAAAGAATTTCTTAAGGTCAGGTTGATGAGTTTATTGATATTTTAGCTGATTAAAATGTGTTTTAGTAACGAATGAATAACACGATTCTACTATTTGATAGAAAACAAGCTTCATAGCATGTCGACTGTTCTACTCCACTCATTTATTGATGATGAGCAAGCTTTCCACGGAACCGATCTACGAAAGCAATATCTGTAACACTAGTACCTACCTCGCGAAATTATCTGAATTATTCAGACCATTCTTTCTGGTTGTGTCGTAACGTTAGGTTATTACCGATTTGTTCTGTGTGATGGTTGTGCTTCATGAATCTCTCTTATTGGCTGCCTTTAAATTTATAAAGAACTTTGACCGGAACTGTAATTCCTGAAAAGTTTGGCGCATTTTATGATTCTCGAGTTTCGATTAAGCATTGGCATCTGCTCATTAATTCTGCCCTAGCCAAAATAATGGTGCACTACGGATATATATATATATATATATATATATATATATATATATATATATATATATATATATATATATATATATATGTAGATATTATGTATGAGTGTGTGTATGTATACATGTGTGTGTTTCGTATTTGTGAAATATCAAAAATTGTTTTATAGGTTTTTGGTTAGAAATTTTAGAAACAAAGAGAGAGGAGTTGGATGGGGAGGGATGGAGATGGGGGGGTGGACTCCTCGGGGACGAAATGAAATGACGCTATGGAGCACTTGTTTCGGAAGAGTGCGTGACAAACTCTTCCTTTTGATGGACTTTACGACGCGCATCTGAAGCAGTAAAAACAGGTCCACGTGCAGTTATGGCTGATTTAGTAGTTTCTGAAAATGTAATAAAGAGTAATTAATATTGGCAATAAGTTCTATCACGACGTCGTATATGGTTGTGCAAATCGCACGAATGGTCTGCCTATAAATATTTTAAAGAGGTCACTAAAGACTTGGCACTTTATAGCGTTGTTCATTATCACTGTACTTCGTCAATTCAATTTTGTAGGGAAGGTCGATTTTTACTAGGTAGAGGGGAGAAATAGGGTGGTAAGAATAGACTTTTGGGTATGAATTTTGCAGTGGGTAGGTTTGGAAAGTATGTAAACGTCGTATATAAAACAATTCATGCTTAACTTTGTTGTTTGGTCAGAAATGAAAACCCATTCACTCATTCATTAACGATGTTCATCTTATGGTGTAAGTTGTTAAAAACTTCAAATGACAGAGTGTCTTTCATTTTAATTTAACCATAAGTTCATATGAAAATAATAAATACGATTGAGAATAATAATAATAATAATAATAATACTAAGTACTAGAATTATAGTTTGATTCATGAAACTCCGTATTTCTAAGTACGGTCATCATTTCTATTGCCTCGTTTATGACAGTTTTGTGACCATCGCCTTCACAATATAGGGACGCATTCTATCAAAAGAGGGAGGTACCCTAACGATCGTATTTACTGCCCACTGGGTCGTTATGTGAAAAATCATTCAGTGGCCGTTCCTTTTCATTGGACGGTTCCTTTTTATTGCATTTTCGAAATTAGCTCATTTTAATCGGCAGACAACATCTGACATTCAAACGTAAAAAAACCATTCGTTAAAGTGCTTATTTATTTTCTTTAATATAAGATTTCTACTGTTTGTTTATTAATCTTATTTTCAGATAAATAAATAAATACGCTACGGCTTGTATTGAATAACGGTTTATATTCAAATTTGTCGTGAAAGAAGATCTTGAATCTTGTATCTCTAATGGAGTTGACGTCTTATTGGAAGCAATTCTCAGCAACGGAACTCCATCGAACCCGTTCAATTACAACTATCCGATAAGAACTGAGTGCAACTTGTTCACATAACTTTTTTTCTGTGCATCCTCTTATCGGGTTGGGTGCACTCTAACCAGGCTGTTTGTTATACATTCAACTGTTCTAAACTGAGAAAATATATAAAATATAAGTTAATAATGAATAATTATAATAATAATAGTTTTTAATAATTTTAATACAATTAATAATGATCCGAGATTATAACGTGGCAGTGTCAATTAGTGATGATGGTGATGTTTATAAAAAAATTGTTAGCTCAATTTTTTATCTTTTCTAAATTTACCATTATAGTCATATAACATCACCGTAGCGTCGTGCTTAATGTTTAATTAGTTTGAAACGCTACCTCGGAACCTAGCTATTTGATTTAAAATGACTAAATGGGGTTTCCGAGTAGCATATGAACATATGAACTATATGAACATATGAACATATGAACTATATAAACATATGAACTATATGAACTATATGAACATATGAACTATATGAACATATGAACTATATGAACATATGAACATATGAACATATGAACATATGAACTATATAAACATATGAACTATATGAACTATATGAACTATATGAACATATGAACATATGAACTATATGAACATATGAACTATATGAACATATGAACTATATGAATATATGAACAATGTGTGCGGAAGATTTCTTGGAAAGCTTTTGAGTAAAATACGTAAGAACAGTGGAGCCTGCTGCTGGTGTTGGAATAGATGATGGTGCTTTACACGGAGAACACACAGATATTTATTATTTTCTGATACCACTTTAGAGTAAGGGAGAGAGAAAGAGAAAGAGAGAGAGAGGGGAGAGAAATTGAGAAGTGAAGAACGAGGAGAGACACATAAATGGTAAAAAAAATACGTAGGTTTGTTTTGCAGAGAATTGATGCGGTGTGGTATGTTTTTAAGAGAAACACCACTGTGGTGCATAAATCATATACTTTTTCTGCTAAGTTATCCTTGCACTGTTCTGCTGGCATGTCTTCATTTACACATGCTGGTTAAGCAAATTACTACCATTTCTCGGCTCATCCACACTTTTTGATAGCTCCTTTGTTTATGAATTGCTGGCATTTTTGCAGCGTTCCTTTCATTCTCTCTAGACGGGTTGTCACTGGTGGAATGCCATGTTTCTGTTAATAACTTTGAAAACTTTTCAAACACACTCAAGCGTTTCCATTTTTTTTCTTCTTTTCTGTTGAGAGAAAGAGTTTTCTTGTAAAGCATTTAAGATGACGTGCGTAGTTGTAATGCGTGGAGAAGCATTTATGAACTCTTTTAAAATTTACATTTACATTTAAACGATTCGCCTTGATTCAGTAAATTGAATATTCCAAGTAGTTTTCCAGTTTGCTGCATCGCATGGTCTTTTCTACGTTGATTGCTTATGTATGTATGTATGTATGTATGTATGTATGTATGTATGTATGTATGTATGTATGTATGTATGTATGTATGTATGTATGTATGTATGTATGTATGTCAAGTATGTATGTATGTATGTATGTATGTATGTATGTATGTATGTATGTATGTATGTATGTATGTATGTATGTGAAAACTCTTCTTCGAGCAAGTTCGTCAGAGGTCTTCAGAGGAAGACCCTCCCAGCGTTTCGGCCCTTTTCCTGACGCTACCACGGGAGGGCGGGCCACGACCGTTGATCAGACGGCCGCCCCCTGACGAAATTTGTGTATCACATGCCGTTTCCGACCAGAACCAGATAACCGGCAAATCTTCAAAGTACCAGAACCAAGAAGTCATTTTGAAACCGTCAAGCAACTGTAACAAGATGAGAAACTGTCTTTCAAACGCCGGAACTTGAGCATGTAGTAACTGTAGTATCCACCAAACCGCCAGATTTTCTCTCTGCCGTCTGGATACTGCTGCATGCGTGTGAACCGGGTTTTTCTGGACCACACCAAATGAATCAAAACATTTTTTGTAGATAATTTCTGAGAAGGTTTTCATATCGAGTTGTGGATTCTCCCTCAACTGGGCTTTGAGTAATCTCGTCAACTCCAAGTCTAATGTTGACCAAGCTGAAGTGTCAATTGCTTTCGGAAATTTAATTCTTGTCTTGGGTTCTGAATTTACATCTGCTTCTGAATCGGAGACTTTGTCGGGGCTGTGGTTAGCTTCCGGCCCGGCGTAGTCAGACGTGTTACCTGCCTCCTTGGTTGATGCAGAGCGTTGATTGATAGCAGTTTGACAACCCATTTTAGTTTTATGAACATTCATTCCGCGAATTGACTTGAATCTTCTTCCACAAACACATTCAGTTCCTCCGTCGAAAGCAATCTGTGGAACATGGATGGGTTCTGGAACTTCTTGAGCCGACGAAACTGAGCCCGCACTGAGAGATGATGGGCGGCGAACAGAAGCGGGAAGACATCCCATTTTTGTTCTGTGAACTTTCATTCCTCGGACTGTCTTAAAGCTTTTTCCACACACACACAACACGGGCAAACCCCCATCAGGGTTCCTTGGAAAAGCCGGTTCATCATCCTGTAGTCCATATGTATGTATGTATGTATGTATGTATGTATGTATGTCAAGTATGTATGTATGTATGTATGTATGTATGTATGTATGTATGTATGTATGTATGTATGTATGTATGTATGTATGTATGTATGTATGTATGTATGTATGTATGTATGTATGTCAAGTATGTATGTATGTATGTATGTATGTATGTATGTATGTATGTATGTATGTATGTATGTATGTATGTATGTATGTATGTATGTATGTATGTATGTATGTATGTATGTATGTATGTATGTATGTATGTATGTATGTATGTATGTATGTATGTATGTATGTATGTATGTATGTATTTGTTCATTGTTAATTTTATAGCTTTGTGTGTACAATTCCACCCGGTACCATTTAAACAATGTTTTCTTGACTTTTGTGTTGGAACTTTTAAATATGGAGCAACATGACAGTCAAACTGCCAAACATGTGGCCAAAACATTGGCAGTTCGGTTTCTTTTTCTGCAGGACATGATGTATAACCAGTGTTTTGTTATTTCTAAACATAATCCCATTTTCTCTCTCTGTCTCTCTTTTTCTCTGTGTCTCTCTCTCTCTTTCTTTCCTTTCTTTCTATCTATCTATCTATCTATCTATCTATCTATCTATCTATCTATCTATCTATCTATCTATCTATCTATCTATCTATCTATCTATCTATCTATCTATCTATCTATCTATCTATCTATCTATCTATCTATCTATCTATCTATCTATCTATCTATCTATCTATCTATCTATCTATCTATCTATCTATCTATCTATCTATCTATCTATCTATCTATCTATCTATCTATCTATCTATCTATCTATCTATCTATCTATCTATCTATCTATCTATCTATCTAACTATCTATCTATCTATCTATCTATCTATCTATCTATCTATCTATCTATCTATCTATCTATCTATCTATCTATCTATCTATCTATCTATCTATCTATCTATCTATCTATCTAACTATCTCTCTTGTTCTCTATCTTAGTATCTCTCCCTCTTGTTCTCTTTCTCCCATTGTTTCAAAGCTCACTGTAACTGTTATTCCTGGATTGTTACCTTTTTTGCTTTGTTTTCTTTATTTATTTTGTTGGAAAATAAGGTGCAACATGTTGCTTTCAATTTCGGGAATTGTGACTAGTTGAGTGGTTATTAAGTTAAGCTGTTCAACTACATGGTGAATACTGAATAGCGTATTCCTCAAATTAGCCCTGTATTACAATAAACTGTTTGAAGCAAGAATAAAATTCCGTTTTCCATAAAAATAAATAAGCTCTCGACTAAGATGTAATTTTCTCAGAATAAATTAAAAAAAAACCATCCGTCGATAACGAGAAGGCATAATAATAAGTAAGTAACTCAGAAGCAATATTTTTGCCATGATTTACCGTGCTATTGTGCCTTGGAGATCTTATTTTGTGCCTTCGCAGTAGCAATGTTTATACTTCTCGTGTTATTACTTGTCAGCCAGATCATATTTCAATAGCGCTAGATGTAATATTTTAAATACTGGCAGCACCGCTATTCAAAAAAAAACTATATTGCTGATAATTATTGTTTTGATGGTGATGATGATGATGATGAATCATTGATGATAATGGAAGTGGCTTCATCTAAATGGAGGCAAGGGTTAATTGCCCCACCCAAGAATTTTGTGAGAAAAAAATATTTTTTTCAAAAAATTATGGTAAAATATCTGGAAAGAATTTAGCCCCACCCATGGTCTTGTAAGCTTTTGCCCCCCCCCCCCCCATGGTTTTGCTGAAATGATGCTTCTGTATAATGCGACAGGACTAGCTGCCCCCTCTAGAACAAATTTTATCTCCGAGAAAATCGTTTACCCCTCAGAAAAACTTTTAAATATAGCAGTTTTTAAATGATGTGCAGTTCAAAAAAAATTCTATTAAGTATGTAATAAAAATAGTGCTGCAACAAATATTGTTAAAGCCTTTGTTTTTCACTGTTGGGAAAATGTATAAAAAATTCTAACCCCCCATAACTGATATGCTTCTTTTTTTGTAAAGTTGCTTTGCGCATGCCCCCTTTGCCCCCTCCGGGAAATTGAGAACTCTACGCCTATGTGATGATGCTGATGATGATAATAAATGCAGAATGTTTTTAGTGATAGATGATAGATATAAAAACATATCTTGTCAAAGAATAACTGAGAATCTCTTACTGGTTCGTTCGTTCATTCGCTCAATCATTCATTAGTTCATTTTATTATTGATTCATTCGTTCATTCGTTCGTTCATTCGTTCATTCGTTCACAAGCTCGTAGAACTTATCTCTTTCTGTGTGGTGTTTGTGTTTACTTTGTCCTTCTATCGCAAGTTTGTTCTTCTTTAGGATTGATTCAACATTGGTGTTATGATATTGATATTGATATGATTATTTTATGTTAACCACGTGCTCTATGTCCTGGCTGGTTTGTTGTCAGTGGCTGTGGTTGTTAGAACTTGTTAGTGCCATCGAAGCGGATGTCCCCTGATAATATTACTGTTAAACAAATAATAATAATGGTGGTCGTGGTAGTAATCCTGCTGCTGCTGCTGCTGATGATGATAATGATGATGATGATGATGGTGGTGGTGGTGGTGGTGGTGGTGATTATGATGATGATGGTGGAGGTGGAGGTCACGATGACGATGACAACGATGATGATGAGGTGGTGGTGGTGATGATGATGATGATGGTGGCGATGATGATTATTGTTATAATAATACTGACAATAATAACAATAATCATAATAAATGGCGCACTTGTGTGCGTGAATGTAAATGAGTATCACAGATGCATGTCTGAGAATCGTATTCAATTTGAACCATTTGATGGTTAGGTAGGATTTATCGTTCGTCCCTGATTGATCGTTTTGTCAATTTTATTGGGAAATTGCCTCTGGCCACTTTTCATCTTTTCCGCAGATGAAAATTAGAAAATCTTTCAATTTCATTGAATAAATTATTATTTATTGCATGCACGGCTAACATCAATCAATCAATCAATCGCTTATATTCAGCATAACTTCGAAGCAACACTGCGTATCTATCTTTTGTTGCCTCGGGGAATTTCATTTTAAGTTTCATCTCCGCGGAATCTTTTCTCATTGCACGCCAGTCTTAATGAATACGTAATTGTCTAGAAAGAATTTGGTCGTCCCAATAGCATTATAGATGGCCAGCGATGTTATGTAGTTGCTTGCTAGGTTTATATGTTATACAATGGAGGTGGTTGTATTTAATTTTTAATACAATGATTTGGAGGCGGCTGTATGTAATACAATGATTTTGTGGTGGCTGTATGTATTACAATGATTTTGTGGTGGCTGTATGTATTACAATGATTTTGTGGTGGCTGTATATAATACAATGATTTGGAGGCGGCTGTATGTATTACAATGATTTTGTGGTGGCTGTATATAATACAACTCAACCCGGTTCGGCCCGGCCCGTTTCGTTGACCAAAAATTCTGGGTCGGTCCGTTTTTACAGACCTCGTAAAATCCCTGCACTTTGCACGAAAATCTCGCTCGGCCTGGCCCGTTTAAAAAACCCGGCAAAATCAAGGCCTGTAATTTGGAGGCAGTTTAAGTAATTACAGTGCTGACGAGACTGTTTATCTCATGGATTCAATGTTCTTTGACATTTCGATGAACTGAATAAAGCGTTCATAAGTTCCGAACTATCATATGATGGCTATGATAGCCTTAAATCAATATGGACGTGGAATTGTTATGAAGCTTTTTATTCGTGTTCGTATTGAAAATATTGAAATGATAGAATAAAGAGAATCACGTGACGTACTGACAAACGAACTGTCAGATATATGTATAAAGAATGAGAGAAAGGGAGAGAAGAGGAGGAGATGAGGAGAGGAGAGTACATGTGCATAAATGCATAGAGAAAGTCCGTGCTAGCGTCGGCTCCGAAAATGGAGTGATGTGAAAATGCCAATTTGTCAAAGAGGTCTGCATCCTTCCGACGTTATGCTGGTGTTGTCCTGTTAGGTAGAATGAAACATCGTGATAAAACTGCTTGATTATACACACCCACGCACATACACACACACACACACACACACATATATATATATATATATATATATATATATATATATATATATATATATATATATATATATATATATATATATATATATATATATATATATATATATATATATATATATATATATATATATATATATATATATATATATATATATATATATATATATATATATATATATATATATATATATATATATATATATATATATATATATATATATATATATATATATATATATATATATATATATATATATATATATATATAGAAAGAGAGAGAGAGAGAGACGAGGGATAACGTTTGAAATGATTATAAAGCAACATTTGTTTCTAATTAAAGTTCCGTTTATTAGCCGTAGGAAGTTTAATTACTTGCTTTCTTGTTGGAATTAAAAGAAAGTTACTGTTTGACGCCTAGTGAGTAATAGCGATCTTCTCTCATATGTGTTTACTCCTTTTTAATTACAAAATCGTTTTGTTTTCTAATTTGCTTATTGATGTTTTCATTTCATTAGATTTAAAATAAAACAATTTATTGAATAAAAGTTTTAAAAGTTAATCACATATAATGAATGACATTAATAATAATTACTTATAAACTTTTAATATTTATTCTATTCTTATTAGTAATAACATATAGACCAGTTTTTTATTTCACATTTTATCGGCAAAAAACTAGAGAGTGTAATTATGCTAGTTATATAAATTCAGATACAACTGAAATATATTAAACTAGCGTGGTGCCCGGCGTTGCCCGGGATTTTTAGAGGTTTTCTAATGTTTTTCTCTCTTGATCCCGTTTCCTTCCCCGCTTGCTCTCCCGCTCTCGGTCGCTTTCCCGCTCCCGGTTGCTTTCCTGGTCCCGGTCGCTTTCTCGCTCCCGGCTGTTTTCTCGCTCTCGTTCGCTTTCCCGCTCTCGTTCGCTTTCCCGCTCCCTGTCGCTTTCCCGATCCCGGACGCTTTCCCGCTCTTGGTCGCTTTACCTTTCCCGCTCGCTTTTCCGCTTTCAGTTGTTTTTTCGTTCCCTCTTGCTTTCCCGTTCCCGCTCATTTTCTAATTCCCGTTCCCGCTCGCTCTCTCGCTCCGCTCATTTTGTGTCCGATTTCAATTTTTTTCACTATAATTGTCTCCCATTGCCTCTCAAGCTTGTGTGAAAATTGCATTACGATCGGATGAATGGTGTTGCAATGCATAAAGGACTTACATAATCTTATTTTTATATATATAGATATAGTTCCCGCTCCGCTAATTTTGTGACCGATTTTAATTTTTTTTCACTTAAACCTTCCTCCATTGACTCTAGAGCTTGTTTAAAAATTTGAAAATTTCATTACGATCGGATGAATGGTGTAGCAACGCATAAAGTATTTACACACACATAATCTAATTTATATATATATAGATTTAGCGTATTAATGCATACAAAATTAATATTTTTTTCTTGGCTCGACCCGCCATGGGATTTAAAAGTTCTGACCAAGCCCGTGGATAGCTCTGAAATAGACAACTATATATTTATACTAATTACATTTTCTTATATCTTATTAGCCCATTAATTCTGTCGTCACTTGCTTGTCATTTGTTATAATTCATTCTTAATGGAAAGAAATATTTCTTTTCCATTATTCCTTTTCAGATAAATTTTTTTATTTTTATGACAATTTAAAATTATGTTTTAAAGCAATTCCAACTCATTTGTTTTGATACCAAATTATTTAATCCAAGCTAACATATTCATATTTTATTAATCTATCTACGTTTTTGGCCGTTTTATTGATTTCACTTGCTCCGTCAGTATAGAATATACACACACACACACACGCACACACACACTCATATATATATATATATATATATATATATATATATATATATATATATATATATATATATATATATATATATATATATATATATATATATATATATATATATATATATATTTGATTTATATCACCTCCTTGTTTTGCTCATTTATTATATTGTCATTAAATGTCTCCATCTCTTTGAATGCGCCATTCATCAAACTATATTAACTGCAATACCAGACTCTTCTTTCTATGAAATCTCTTCCTCTCTCCACACAAACACACACACACGTACACACAAACATACTTAGATGAATCACGAAGTAATGTTGCGTTTTTTAAATTAATTATTCAAGTCACAAATATTGAAAAATACATTCAAGTGATTTATTGATTTGTATCTAAAAATTTATTTTATATGTACTCTTAAAATTTTAAATTGCTTCTTGTATCATTTGTATCACATTTGTCATAAGGTAGTTTTTATTAATAGTGCTGTGCTGACTGCTGACTGATGGTTATCTATTTGAACAGTTCCTATTCACGTAGCTAGGCATCTAGGACAACTATTTTATAGAAATAATTCTTTTGAAATTGTTCTTATATGAAACGCATTTTATTTATAATTTTTATATCTAATTAAATCTAATTTTATGTCATTTAATTCGTTATGATTTTTTATAAATATTTTTATTTCATATTTAATGTCTCAATAATTTTTCGCAAAAAATCTTCAACCGAACGAAAAAACTCCCGATATGTTGTTGTTTTTTAATTTTTTAAGACTTCAAATTGTTGTTTCATAAAAATTTATTTCAGATTTGAAATTTGAATTGTTTCAGATTCGTGAACTGATCAACGGATGAAGCACAGAAAAAAAACCCATAAAAAGCAGTCATCCACTCAGATGTGCTTGGAAACGGGAAGTTTATCTTTTTCCGAAGGTGCTGGAAAAACCTTGAAAATTATTTCCTTTTACAAAGTTACCCTAATTTGTAATTGTATTCAACTTAATTCTTTCAAGCGACTGTCAACGTTTCTTTTATTTACATTTTGAGTTCGATGTGAATACTTGGTATTAATTATTAATTATATAATAATTATTGATATCATGATATGATACGATACTTCAGAAAGTAAACAGTGAACTGTGGTGACGATGATTTTATCGCCTGTTATAAGTTTATGACTTGTTGTTTTAATCGAAAACTTCGTCTAATTCTTGTTTGCATTGTATCTTGATTGATTTATGATTGTGAGCTGTTTACTTCCATTTCAATTAAACGAGGTTTTTTGGCTTTCTGCATGTAATCTTCTTCTTTTTCTTCTTCTTCATCTTGTGTCGGTAAGTTTTTCGCTCGCTTTCATATTATCATCACCGATGTGGTGGTTTTGTGTGGTTTTCATTTGCTTCGATTAAATTATTGTCACAATTCTTTTCTTTCTTTCTTTTCAAATTCTTGTCGACGAATTTAAACTGCTATTAATTCATTTCATAAAGATAAACTAAAATAAAATGTCGAAGTATTTTTTATTCTCGCAGTTTTTATTGCAAGCGAGACACCATCCTTAAACGACATGCCTTATTGACTTTACCTCAACTATCTCTCTCTCTATATATGTATGGTTATTATTATTGATACACAACGACATTTGGTCGAGACTGTTTCCTTGGGGATCTTTTTAAAGTCGCAATTGTACACTTTATTGATGTCTTGTTTGTTTTTTCTCCTTCTGCCGGTTATCCCTTGTATTTGGCTTTGTTTTGAAAATAATATTTTGTAAATAATTACAATTCTGACTTTGTTGAATTGAGCGTTTTCTCTTCTATAGATACAGTAGCATAAATCGGTGATTTAACTAATCTAACAATTTAACAGAGCTACTCTACAAATACGTGAAATGTCAAGATTCTCTCTTGTGTGCTGAAATAAGCTTTTCTTGAAGGTTTTTAAGTGAATTTATCTTCTTTGCACATCGAAACTGTCTTGTTTTCTTCCTCCTTCTTCCCGAACTCTTCTACTTCTTCATCTTTTTCTTCTTCTTCTTCATCTTCTTCTTCATCTTCTTCTTCTTCATCTTTTTCTTCATCTTCTTCTTCTTCATCTTTTTCTTCTTCTTCTTCTTCTTCTTCTTCTTCTTCTTCTTCTTCTTCTTCTTCTTCTTCTTCTTCTTCTTCTTCTTCCTTTTCTTCTTCATCTTCTTCATCATCATCATCATCATCATCTTCCTCTTCTTTTTCTTCTTTTTTTAATTCTGCTCAAAATCTTTCTCCAATTCACTCCCTTTTTCATCTGCCTCTGTTTCTTTTGATTCTCTTCTCCATCCTTCTTCTCTCAATCACATTATAGGTCCAAGTAAGTTAAAATTCTTCTAAGAGGTTCTTTATAAAAGCTTTCCGATTAACAATGGCGCGTTCCCATTGAATTCCCTGCTAACAACCCACTGGTTGGTCTGCAAAGCACTTGTTTTTCTTCCCATCTGCACATCTCGAGTTTCGCCGTCATATTTGATTCATCTTCTTTCATCTTTCAGGCGTTGAATAGTTGTGGAAGTTTTGTCCGTTGAATAGTTATCTCAATCGGTTAAGCATTATTATTATCGTTGGTCGTTTTATGAAGTTAGTCATTTGTCTACGTGGTTTAGCAGTCTTTCTCGTGTGATGGATGGATGGATGGATGGATGGATGGATGGATGGATGGATGGATGGATGGATGGTTGGTTGGATGGATGGATGGATGGATGGATGGATGGATGGTTGGTTGGATGGATGGTTGGTTGGATGGATGGATGGATGGATGGTTGGTTGGATGGTTGGGTGGACGGACGGACGGATGGATGGATGGATGAGTTATATCACTTGCCACCTGTAGTGGATTTGCAAACAGGTGTTCCTGTTTTTCTTGATTGACCTGGTTGGACAATCTGTCGTTTCGAAGTAACTCAACTTAGGTAAAGTTGGGTACCTGGCCTATCCCCACTTTAATCAATCATTCCTTGTTTTGACTCCAACCAGTCTGTTCTAATTCTCTTGTTGCCAATTGAACTCGGTACGTTCTGGTCATTTGTTGTGATTGCTCTGGTTGATCTGTTTCGGTTAGTAACCATTCTGAACTCACTTGTTGATATCGCACGTACTGATTAATAGAGTTTTAATACGACCAATCTAGAACAAAGGTCACGCCCTCTTGCTACTCTTCATTTGCATATTCTTCTCAAGAACGTTTTTAACATTTTATAAAAACGGAAACCTTTGACTTGCATTTTATCAAAACCACCTCGAGGCGACGTCGACTTGGGCTTTTAATTGTTGATCGATGTCTCCTGTCTACCACCAGAGAGCCTGAAGACTTTTATTACTTGCCGGATCTCTGCGTCACCATACATCATCCCTCACTGACTTCGCAGACGGCCGAGGACGATAGACATTCAATTAAGGCGATAAAATATTTACTCTTTTTCTTCTTTCCTCGTATACTCTCCAGAAAGGAAATATTGTGTTTCGATCGTTCCAGGGGTTTTTTCAGGTCGGAATGTGTTGTCTTGTCTGCCTTCAGTCGGCTGTGCAACTACAATGATGGAAAGCAAGTCTATCTAATGGACGCCACTTTTGTTGCATTCGTCTCTGGGATTATTATTTTCTAATTTATCCTTAATGTGACTTTCAAGGAACATGTAATATTGAGACCAAAAAACTACACCATCGAGTTCTTCTGGTCGCAGAGAAAGTTTTTCTATAGCTACAATCGGACGAAGAGTCCGTTTTGATCGCTTCATCAATTTTCAGCATTTCATTATTTCAGCATCAACGATGGTTTTTTTTAATCATCATCGGCGTCAAATTCTAAAATAGAAACCGACTTGAAAAGAGATGTCTCTACGTATACAAGAGTTTTTTTTATCAGACCGAGTCAAATATACTGCTTACTTAATTTCATTTATCGCATTTTTCCGGTTTACCATCGTCAGGGGGCCTTTGAATGGAAGATGAAGTTACTTAAATAATGAGAAAAGAGTAGAAGAAAAGAGTAAGAGGGCTGATTTATCATCTTACTTGAGATTTTTGTGTGTGAGGTCAAGGTCATTTGCTTTTATATACAAACCAACAAGAGACGTTTAGAACACTTTTGCGATATATAAGGGCCCCACGTCGATAGCTTCAACACTTTTGTGATCTCTTTTTTATAGCCAGATCGACTTCAAACACTCTGCCTCATTTCAAGAGCGAGGTGCTACTAACTCTTTTAGACAAAAAATAACTCTCTTTTGTAGAGTAACTGTCTTTTATTCGCCGCCACATTCTCTTATAGCCTGATTCGTGGTCACCGCATAAACATAACAACTAAATGTATATTACAGAGTCGCCACGAAGCAATTTGAGATAAACGTTAATTAAATTTATATTTAAATAGCTATTTCAATTAACAGGAGGTTGTTTGATCACGTGCTGTTATCATGTCTTCATTATTGACGAACCTACCTCTGATTGATTTAGAAACAAAAGGCTGCTTGTGACTAGGACTGCGATTTTGTTTCTTTTTTTCGTTTTTTATTGTTGTATAAATTTTAGCATTTTCGGTTCGCGCTAAAAAATCAACTTTCAAGTTTAGGTTATCGTTTCAATTCAAGATGAGATGTTTAGATACATGTTTGGATTTAATAGTTCGTTTCTTGTAGTTATTATTTTTTTTGTATGTTATTTGTTTTCAGTTCGTTCTCGTCTCATCTTTTCCAATTATTTCACGTGGATAGTTTCGCATAGTTGCAAGTTGTTTTCATTGATTTTTGGTTTATATATTTACATATTAATACAAATGAATTCTCTATTAGATTGTAAATTCTATTGATAGCAGTTTTCAGTGGCTAGCATGTCTGGCAATGAGTCTTATTTCTCCACAGTGGTACTTTAAGCAATATTGTTATTTTTTAAGCCTTACACTACAAAACTCAACGCAGAGACTTTTTCATCCATAAATAGTTCATCTATCAGCTGAATTAACAGTTTTCACAAAACTTCACGATTTCAGCACGTCAAATCACAATGACTAAACTGGAATTGATCTAATAGAAAGTGCGTTTTTTGTCCTTAATATTGTGACTTCCTTGAAAATTCTGGACGATTTAAGATATCTCTTGCTCTCTGTTTTATTATTTAGTAAACACGCAACTTGAAACGCGATGAACTCTACAGCTTTTAAGTTTTAGTACTAAATTTGTACTAGTTCGTTTCTTTTATAAAAGTCCTTGTCTGTTGTCACGTTGAAGATAAGCCTATTTTGAGGCTGTTTTCGTGCTATCTCAGGTGCAAAAATTGTCTACAAGATAATTTCGTGTTCAGGGCTTTTAAAATTCTTCAGAAAGTAAATTTTTGAGATTTGTTGGCATATTCAAAAAAGAGGGTCAGGGTCATGTCCATGATGATAAAATTTACTATTTTGCATGTGAAAATACAGTTCGTAGGCCAAGGACTGTATCTCGTAAGTTCAAAGAACGACCCGATAAAGTACCTCGTAAGTTACAAATATGTTCAGTAGTCCATTACACCAGGATTTAAAAAATATAAAGTAGCCGTTTGTAATAGGATTTTATTTACTAAGTCCTTTTTCAGGACATGAGATTGACTCATGACTCGTATCGAACAAGACAGATTTGATACTCAAAGTAGGAAGCAGGTTTGTCTCGTGGATTGAATCGCTTAAATTTAACACGATCAGGGTGGTGACTGGTATACCTTCATAAAAAGTTTTTAAATAATTTAAAAAACACTACAATTGAAAAAAAACTGTAAACTTTTAACTTGTCTTGTTATTGCAGCAAAGGCTTAATTTATTACTTGTTATTTCAACAAATTCTGATGCATAAGCAGAATATTACAAATTAGATTACAACCAAAGCTAGCTTGTACAATGCTTTTTGACCGATTTTAAAAACAGTTGAGGGGAGGAGGGGCACACAGATGCCGTCGGCCCTATCGACCATTTTTTTTCATTTTCAATTTTTCTCTAAAGCCGAATAGCTGAAGGTTCTGAATGAATCGCTGTTCACTAATAAAATCAGGACCATGTTAAGACCCCAAAAACTCCAAATTGTGAGGACCTAAAGCCCGAAGGGGCCCAGGAGCCAAGTCATTTATATGAAACAATTAAACTTACGTTTATCTTTTATAGAGTACTGTGGAATTTATATCCTGTTTTCTGCTTCTACAGGCAAATAAAAAAACTTTAAAAATTTCGTGTTCAGATGTTTGTGAAGTATCAGTCTGATAAAAGGTTAGAAAATTGTATCAAGTTAGCTGCGCTAGACCTCTGCAATATCACCAAAAAACTTGATAAACTATGACAAATTTCATGCAATTAAAGCAACAGAAAAACAGGGACGTCATTCTAGCAAACCCTTTGGGAGCAACATGTCGAAGGGAATCACACGTTCAAAATTTTTGTCACAATGCTAATCCTTTTATATAAAAAAAAGAAGCTGATAACTGAGGCACTTTTCCCAAATATTTTCTTGAAACTTTAAACAAGTTGATGAACGGAAGTTGTCGAAGCATGGCCGTAAACAGGAATTTTGAAGTGGGGGCCTAGAGTTTTGAACTGGGGCCTGGAATGTTGAAGAGGGAACCTGGAATTTTCTGCCCACATTTTCTGCGGCTCGTTCCAGCAAAACGACCCCTAAAATATGATTCACGCGACAAATCAGGATTAACGATTGGAAGAATCTTAATCTACAATATGTCGAATCAGCTCGAGAACTTCCCAAATTATTCAAATTAAACAATGGCACAGCATTCAAAAACAGTTACAATTCACACGAAAAACACCACAGTGAAAACACAAATAAACATTTTCAGCAAGAAAGTTATGTGATACTGGAACGAGCTCGGGCTTGGAGGAAAGCGGAAGAGCGATACCATAGCATATGAGGATCATCCGAGGCTGGTTAAATTGCTAGATGCATGGGAAGTCGATTTGCCGGTCCTTGTCCAACTTATTGCACTTATTAGTTGGCGGGCTGGAGTGAATCGAGCCATGTGCCCACGAAAGCCTTGTGCTTTCGGTGGCCTCCCTGCCTCAGAGCCAACATAAACAAGTCCCCAAACACTCAAACATACATACCGTCTAAATTGTCTAATTGACAGATACAGACGTTAAACAAACCACACATGATAATGGAACGAGGAATCAACTGCTTAAAACAAAGACATGTTGGACTCGCCGAATCGGTGGTTTATTTCAGCATGGTCTAATACTAAAACGTTGTACGCGTAAAAGGGGCTCTAATGAGCTCACACAGAGCTACTTTAGGACCAATAACATGGTCTTAGTCTTGACTCAGTGACACTCACTGTGCAGTTGACCACTGAGTCGATCAGCCAGGTTATTTTCGTTGAAAGTTGTCGTTGTGTAATTTTTCGACATTTTAACATGTATCATAACTTTTAAATTTTTTTTAAATCTTAATTTCCATTTTAAAACTGGCTGAGTCCAGTTCAGCACGGACCGGGCCAGGCCTCGACTTTTGTGGTTATGAAACGGACCGGTTCGGGTCTGAAATTTTGTGTCTAAATAGCAAGTCAGGTCTGGAATTTTCTGTCTAAATAGCAAGTCAGGTCTGGAATTTTCTGTCTATAAAATGAGCCGGACTGGGTCTCAAAAAACCGCGTAGGGCTTTATGGATTAAAGTACTGCACTGCCGGGCCTGGCCTGGCCACGGTTTTAGGGTCTTCAGAAGGGCTGGACCGGACCTGAAGTCAAACAGTGCCAGAGCTGACGAAGTTAAGCTGGGCCGGGCCGAGATATTTTGCCAAATTATGTAGATTTTAGACTTGTAAAAACGGGCTGGTCGGTCTCAAATTAGGGCTGGGCCTGAAATTTTTGTTTTTATGAAACGGACCGAGTTGTCAACGGACCGGGCCGTGAAAAATCGGCCCGTGCAGTTTTCTACTATTGTTGCACGCTCAATTTTTCCAATTTTAAGCGAGCGAAACCGCGACGGGCACTGCTAGTCTTCACATACTTCACATATTAAGCATTTAGAAGAATGTGGAAGATCTAATTGCAGATTGCAGTTATATTTATACTTCTAGACGCGCAGATGCTCTGCGGTCGTGAAACTGGTTTAGTATAAGTTAAATCTGCTACTGAGCACCATTTAAAATGCATTATAGAGGTATTGTAGTTGACAAAAACCTTTGACGTTTGCTCAGTTCGTAAAATGAGCAAATCAAACAGTTTTCTGAGACACTAAGAAATTTAACTGAATAAGTTGAATTGGTTAAAATTGAAACAATTAATAATTTTAAAACAATCTATTTTTAAACAAATGTAATTAAAAATTGTTTTAAGAAATATTTTAACCATAGGTTAAATCTATGGTTTTCCATATGTGGATTTTATTGTAGAACCCTAAATAAAAAAATATAGGTTCTTTGTTTATTATAGTAGCCATTTATTTGGTTTTTATTTACCTTATTACACTCATAAACCTTAATTGACGAGTTTTTTTTATTTGTTATATAATTGTAAGGTTTGGCGTTGATATACAATTGTTAGGACTCTTTATTTATTTATTTATTTATTTAGTTTTATAAGTAAATACAAATACAATCTAGACATACATCAGTAATTTCAAAAATGGACATTATTTCGCCACCATGTTTTACACTAAATTTAATTTGAACTCGCAGACAATGTTCAATTCCAGTTTAATTTTTGAATGAGATTTTAGATTTTTTTTGATCTACGATTATGCCTATGGTTATGTAGTTTTTGACATCGGAAATTATATTGCATGGAAATACCCGAAATGTGTAACTGTAGCCCATAAACAAAATTAGATTTACTCTGATGATATAAACATATAAGAATTTTGTATTCTTATTTCATCTTTTGCATGTAACAGTAGCTTAAACATAACTTGTTTTTATTTAGAGACGAGTCTGCCACTCTACTTTGAATAAAAATGTCAAACTGGAGATCTCACAATGCCATGAAACCAGGCATGAAACTATTGACGCCTGCTGAACGTAACAAGGAGCTCAATGCCCAAGAAGAGTTGATTGAAAAGAAAAAAAGAGAAATTGAACAAAAGTTACAAGATAAGAAAAGACAAGAAAAAAATACTGCTGCTGCTGCTGCTCCCAGGTAAAAAACATAATTTTGTGGGATTTTGTAGTTTTTCTTATAGTAAAATCATCACCTGATTTCATTTATTTGCAATACAACACAGTGCTGAAAAGAAGCCTAATACTCCTAGTAAGAATTCCACTATTGAAAATGCCAAGCAAGGACAGGTAGCGTCTGCCGATCTTTTTGCCAACGATGGGAGTTTCTTAGAGAAGTTTAAAAAGTTGCAAGAGGAATACAAAAGTAATTGGTTTTAAATATTCTATTTTATATATATATATATATATATATATATATATTTTGTTTTCAAAATTTCGCCTGATTGAAAATGGATACTAGACCATTCGTCGCAAAGCCGTTTCGTCGCAGGGTACATTTTCGTCGCGAAATTGCGACGAAAATTCCCACTTTGCGACGAAACGGCCCAGAAGGCGACGAAACGGCCGTCCATTGCGACGAAAAGTCTAGCAATTTTGGTGGGCAGTATTCCGCTGTATGGCGAAACTGTTGGCCACCTTATTGCAAAAGACCACTAGACCGCCAAATGCAAGGGGAATTCCGCAATCTGCACGAGCCATGTCATTAGAGGAGGTTGCTGCACGCTTCCTACCGTTGCAACTGGGTTGTATTTATGCCATGTTGCATACCAGACAAAGGTGTCGGATTAAATGGAAGTCGTTTTGTTATATTCGCCAGGGGAATGTGATTTTTATCGCTACGCGGCCCTATAATTCTAAAACGATATAAGTTGCTAATTAGCCTCAAATTTCTAGAGTACAGTCATAATTTAAATTAAATTGAGAATATTAAAAAGAAAACCAAATAAACAGCCCATTTAATGAAAACTTAGTAATTCAAATAACACAAAATCATAATAATAATCATTTATTGTTCAATTTTAACAAGTTCGTTAGCTGACTATGCAGCTGAATTGAATCAATTTTTTTTGTTGAAAAATTAAGATAGAGTTTGTTGAGTTCTTCTTCAAACTCTTTGGCAACTCTTCTTTGAGCCCTTTGAACCTGATACAAGCTCACAAATTGCTCGTTTAGAGCTATGGTGCGTGCCTCCTTTTCTAAGACTGAACACAAAGCATAAAGGCTTGTGTTGTGGTTGGCCATTTGCTTTAATCCATTGTTCCATCCTTCCAGGTCGTTGTTGGTCCTTATTTTCACATCAAAACAGGACCAGGTAGACACTGGATAAGAACCATTCAGCCACGTTTTTTGAAAGTATTTCATAAATTGCTAAATAAAAACATTGTTATTAAAAAGTATGAACAGTAAACACTAATAATATAGTAGCACTTACTTTTATTTTTGGCATTATGTTCCAACAAGGATTCCATAACAATTTGTTTGGATCCAATGTGTGGTTGAGCTTTGCCTTTTTCGATAATAATCTGATGTTTTTCTGTTCTGGGATAGATAGGTTTGGTAGGCAGGTATGGAACTGTGAGCATTTGTAGTTGGAGCCAGTTTGAATAACTCTTCTTCTGCTCGCTGAGAAAATAATAATATTAATTAACATGTTCAGGGACTTACGCTGAGTTAATCATTGACTTACTTTCACTGTTTTTCGAAGATTTCGATCGATTGACACACGTCTAAAGCATCGTGTAGCGATACAAAATCACATTCCTTTGGCGAATAAAACAAAACGACTTCCATTTAATCCGACACCTTTGTCTGGTATTGCAACATGGCATAAACACAACCCAGTTTGAACGGTAGTAAGCATGCGCAACCTCTTGTAATGACATGGCTCGTGCAGATTGCGGAATTCCCCTTGCATTTGGCTGTCTAGTGGTCTTTGGCAATAGGGTGGCCATCTGTTTCGCCATACATCGGAATACTGCCCACCGAAATTGTTAGACTTTTCGTCGCAAAGGTCGGCCGTTTCGTCGCATTCTGGGCCGTTTCGTCGCAAGGTGGGAATTTTCGTCGCAATGTCGCGACGAAAATGTACCCTGCGACGAAACGGCTTTGCGACGAATTGGCCTGCACCCATTGAAAATATATTGCGCAAACTGATGAACACCAAATAGGCCGTAATTTTCAACACGGATCATGTCTACAAGAAAAAATTACGCCAAAATACGTTCAAAATAATATATATATATAATCTCTTGATAAAACAATATATGTGTGTGACAATTGTGTATTGTTATTATTATTAATGTTAATTAAATAACAGTTTATAATATAACAGGTTAATTAACATTTAAGGAATGATGCTATGGATTTTAGATATCTGCTAGCTGTAATGTCTTAAAATACAATTTACAGACATAATATATAAGTTTTATTGTATTATTATTTTATTATAGATAAAAAAGCAGAGGAAGCTAGTCAAGCAAAAGCAAATGAGACACCAACTGGTGAGGAGATTCGCTCTGAAGAAATGAAAGGTGCTGATTCTCAATCTGAAGTGTCTGACCAGTCCAGACAGGTTTCTCAATATCACTACCAGATGCCCGGGTTTCATGCATTTCCTATGATGGGTAATCAATTCTATACGCCGCCACCACCGCCCGCTCAAATGTCTGGCAAAAATCAGTTCAGACCACATCAGAATTATCCTAATTTTCATGAAAATCCAGGCTTTGGAAACTCACCACCTTTTTATAGTGCTCCCCCATCTCCATTTAACATGAGACCTCCAGGACCTAACCAGGGCATGCCTCCTTTTGAGCATAACATGAGACATCCATTCTTTGGACCTAATAACATTAGACCGCCCGGTGGATGGCCTCCACAAGGACCTGGTATGGATATGGCAAGGTTTCATGGTCCAAACATGGGTCCAAACATTCCACCAGGAATGCCTGGACCACCCAGACCACCAGGTCAGTTTATGAATAACCAGGGTCCACCACCTCATGCTGTTCATCCCTACAATGATGAGTTCAGAAAATTTGGTCCACCACCTCCCCCTCCTCCACCGCCAGTTACCGATAGTCAACAATTTTCTCAGGAATGCGTTTCAGATTCAGGTGATTCCAGCGATACTCAGCATTTTCAGAATCCTGTTTTTATGCCAAACATTCAGCTCGAGATTTCCATCCAGTCTTTACAAGCACAGAAAAAAGACATTGAATTACAAAAAGAAAGCCCTCCTTCACCTGAATATGAACTGGATGATTATGGAAATCCCATTCCTCCGGAACAGCTCCAAGAAAAGTACGATCCCCTTGAAGATGCCGAACCGGAATGCAAAGAGGAATCAATTTCTAACGTTCCAATGTTTCAGCCGTCTGAATTCAAGTTTGAGAAGGATCAAGATTACAGGATGTCTAGAAGAGATAGTTATGAAGAGTTTCCATTTCAAGGAAGGCCGACAAATGATGAAGATGATGGGGTTCGCAGAGATGTGTCGCCTACTCCTAAAAGAAGCAGGGCAGAGGAGTTTCCATATCGTGATGATTCTAGAACTCCGTTTTCTGTCAATCAGAAATTTCAAGCTGTTCCGCCCCCTTATTTTGATATGCCGAAGCCATTAATCGCCATGGATTTCCAGAATGTTCCACCTCCTTATGAACAACCTCCCAGAAGGAATCAAGAGTATGTGCTCAAATTATTTTTTTAATTATCAATTTGTTCACACTAGCTTTTACGAATTACAAAGTAGTAGGGCTGTGCCGGTATGGTTTTTTTTGCCGGTACCGGTATTTCCGGGCCAAAAACCGGTACTACTGGTACCGGTACCGGAATAATGTCGAAAGCCTGAAAATGGCTAAAAATAGTGTTTCAAAGTTCGACACTGTTACCGTCCGAGGTGGGTCCCCAGTCGCCACCTCGGACAATAAAACTAAAATACAATTAGTCATGGTTCAGTCAACAAAGTGGAATGGTGCTAGACCGTTAGGGCTATGCTATTGCTAAGAAACGTTGTCAGTAATTGAAGTGTAGCAAACAATGGGCATACAAGTAAACTGCACTGCCCATCCTGCTGCTGTAGGTCTTTCACTCTTGTCTTTTATGCATAATGTGCTAAATGATAATTGTTCAATACCGGCAGAACCGGTATTGCCGAAAACCGGCCGATATACTGGTTTACCGGCACAGCCCTACAAAGTAGTATTTATATTATTGGGATAATTATTATTTAACTAGAGATAGCTCGTAAAAATGACGGATTTTAAAATATATATCAGTCAGCAATTGTGTATATTGATAGAAATTTATATTATTAAGTGATAAATTTTATTTTTTTCATAAGTGATGATTGTAGTCCGGCGATTTCACAAAAACGAAAGCTCTCTGTCAGGGAAGCTTTCAATGATAACGAAAATGATGAAAGAGAGAATCAGAGAGAACAGGATTTAAATTCATCAAGATCTGGAGGTATGTCACGAGTATCCATTATTATTATTGTTGTTGTTTTACTGAGTTGTATTATAATGTGCTGATGCAATTCAAACCAATCAGCTCTGAAGCAGCACACTTTCTTTGTTGTTTTGCTGATCAATAATGTTTCTGTTAAACAAAGTTGTAGCTTTTGCCTTCAGGTTCCATTGCATAGTAAAAAGTTATTGTAGGAGTTTGTTGTATAGCCACGAAGTTCACAATTTGTTTATTATTAGTGATTGTCATCTTTCAACATGTTTGTATCTAAAAACTTCTGGGACATTTTTGGAGTAATCGAGCATAGAATTGAGCCTAGATCTCATATCCTTTATTATACATGTGTATGTGATGGTTAGGTGATCACCAAGAGGGGGCTTAGAAACCCCTATGTAGGGCAAAGGCAGTGATTCGTTGGCTTCTAGTTTCAACAGTCAGTGGCAGCTCAGGAGGAACGGTCTTAACACCGGCCGTTAAGGAGAAAATCGATCAATTTGTTTCGTGCGTCTCTCAGTCAGGACCAAAGTTGGAGCAGCTTGCTTTCAAGAACAACAAAAACAATCCACTTTTCAGGTATTCAAAAATTTAATTTATTATTATTAAAATGAAGTGGTAATTTTTGTTGTGTGGTCATTTGGATACTAATGAGGATTGTGTGACTTATATTGATATAAAAATGTATTTAAGTGGATCATTTTCTGATTCGAGAGATTACTCGGCAGGCCTTTTTAAAAATAAAATGTTTCTTCACAGATTCCTTTATGATATCGGATCTCCGGCAAATCAATATTATGAAGAAAAAATGTCAGGTGTACGTTCAAAGTTTCCTACGATGATTGAAAGTGCTGCTGCAGTTTCTGCAAGTGGTGACGATGATGTTCCTGGTTGGTAGAACTTTTGAAGAATTTTTTCTGTATTTTTGCTTGATTATACTTATTTAAAAAATGAGTAATGCACATTTAAAAGTATCTTGTTTAATGAGAATTATTTTACACTGGAGATAACCTTTAAAAAATAAAGGGGTTTTTATAATTTCAACATATATAATTACAACTGTTCTGCAATTGCAGTTTTAACATCCAAATTATGCATACATACACACTTACATTTCATTATTCCTTTTAACAGCTGATGATACATTTATGAGAGAAGCTTTTAGGAATCTACCTGGAAACAGTGAGTTTCATTTACATATTGCTCTTTTTTGTTATTCTAATGTTTAGAGCAAAAACGTTTTTAGTATGAACATGTTAAAGTCAACAAAAATTCATGTGTTTTCAATAATTGTTGAATAAATTTTCGAGTGATAAGACAATTCCTGTTTGTTATTTTCCTCCAGATGTCAGTTTTGTCAAGTTGGGAGACACCGGTGGGTATCTTTTCTGAATTTATTTTTTCTATAAGTATCTAGATTTATTGAAAATTTAAAGCATGTTTTCAAAACTTATTTATTGTCTTTCATTAAATATTAAATAAATTTATACATCAACCAAAAGATGCTGGTGTTTTTACACGAACCATATCGTACATTTGAAAAGAAGTTGTGGTATACTGGACTGTGCTAATATTTTATAATGAAAATTCTATTATTTTACTAGACGTGACAGTGAATCTGACGCCTCTGTCACAAATGAATTCGGAAGTTTTCGCTCGTAAGATGACCGGTGCCGAGCAGCTCAGCATGGAGCAGAAGAAACAAATTAGAGAACAACAAGAGGTTTGTTTGTTTGTTTGTTTGTTTGCTTCGGAATTCTGAGTTCCTAACATTCGATATCGTTGTTCTGCTTAAAATATGCTGTTTTCAAAAACACCTTAATCTGATTGACTTGTTAATCTTATTATTTTTTCAACTTCTGAATAATGAAATAAAACTTATAAAATGAATTTGTCTCACTAAAGATGAATGCCATGTATGAATACGTACTCGCAAAACGACGCGCCATGGAGATGCAGGCCAAAGCACTGGAAGCGGGGCTGGTCGTAAAGCCGAAATATGAATACGACTCTGATGAGGATACGGAAGGTGGCACGTGGGAACACAAGAAACGTATGCTCGAAATGGAAGCTACCAAGGGTTGGTTCAGTTGATCTCTATCATTTTTTTTTGCTTTGATATTGTTGGTTTGCTTTGAAATACCTTTGTACATTTTTAGTATTTGAAAGGGTTTAAGTTAGTGTATTGTCATATTTTCTTGAATATCAGCTTCAATCATGTATAAGTCACTCTAGGTTATAAACTTGGTTTGAAAATTTATTTAATTTTTAAGTCTTACACCCTTGTGTTATATATACAATAATTATAAAGTTTGGTGTCACTTACTGCTTTACAGCGAGACATATATGCACCATTTGGTATTTGAGCTCTATTGAGAGGCTTTATAGAAATATTTTGCTTGATTAGTTGTTTCTTTTATCTAAAAAGAATAATAATGTTAACAATATCAGCACACACAAGAATGTCTACATAGTGTATGCAAAATATTTTCTGGTTGCTGAGTTTGTATCTAAGCCACCTGATAGCAGGACATTTGGATTTGAGGCTTTTTATTTATATATATATATATATATATATATATATCGGTTTGAATTTGGTTTAGAATGGGCAGAGAAATTGACTGAGATGGGGAAAGGAAAACATCATTTAGGAGATTTCTTGCCTCCCGAGGAGTTAGAAAAATTCAATGAAACATATTCTGTAAGTTTTGTTTCTGTTGTTTTCCTGATGCATCTTGTAAAAATGCATAATTTTATTCTCTGTTACTGATAACATCGTGGTGAACGGGGTGAGTACAGAGTTTTGTTTTGGTTTTTTTTCTATCTCTAGGCTCTCAAAGACGGCAGAGAACCAGACTTGTCCGACTACAAGCAGTTTAAGATAACATGTGAAAACGTTGGCTTCCAAATGCTCCAAAAGATGGGGTGGAAAGAAGGAGAAGGCTTGGGTTCAGAAGGTCAAGGTATCAAGAATCCTGTAAACAAGTTAGTTTCAACTTTTTGTGGATTATATTTTATTTAGCATCTTATTTGAATTATTATTCATTAAATAAATTATTAGTAGGTTTTGTCATAAAAGATTATTACAATTATGTTCATGTACATTTAATATTATTTTAAACTTATTTTAGTTTAAAGAGAATATCTGCTAGTTTGAGTTGAACAGTTTATTATTTCAAAATAAATATGTTGCACGATAAATGTTGTCTTGCCTATATGGTGGTTTGTGTCTGAATTCAGGTCATATAATAAAGTGTCTATGTATTAGGGATGTCACGGGTACCCGAACCCGAACCCGAGTTCGGTACTACCCGGTCTTTTTCTGATACCCGAACCCGAAAGTGTGAAAATTTGATACCCGAACCCGAACCCGAAAATGTGAAAACTTGATACCCGAACCCGAACCCGAAAATGAGAAAACTTGATACCCGAACCCGAACTCGAACCCGAAAATGTGAAAACTTGATACCCGAACCCGAACCCGAAAATTCATAAGCTTAATACCCGAACTCGGATTTGTGAACAAATAAATTTTTTTAGTAAATAAATATTTATTCCAGTTTTAAAAATAGCAACACAAACAGAGTTTTCATAACTTTTCTAATTTATTAAAAATGAAATAGTATTAGGAACCGATTTATTAGTGATTGTGTAAGCTAGACCACTAATCCGTTTGATTATCAGGCGGACCGAGCCGCGAACGAACTAAAATAATTAGGCCTCCTTCGGTCGAAGAAATCGCGGATAGCCATGATTCTAAACTTTTTACTTCAGTTATATAAACTTATATTTATTCATTCATATACTCAAAGTTTTTCTGATATAACAAAGACCCTTTGTTATAAAGATAATCTTGCATAATCCTAAACTTTAACTGGCAAAGTCTATAAATGATCTATGCGTCACAGTCATTTTATTGGCAAATGTGTAAGCTAGACCACTAATCCACCTGATATTCTGGCCGGACCGAGCCGTGAAAAAAATTAATAAATTAGAATAATTTAAGAGGTAACGTATTATACTAATCGCAAGCCATACAAGTTTTGTATTATCACCTTTGCGTAACAAATAACACAAATAGATCATTTTATTGGTGAGTGTGTAAGCTAGACCACTAATCCACCTGATTATCTGGCCGGACCGAGCCGTGAAAAAATTAATAAATTAGAATAATTTAAGAGGTAACGTATTATACTAATCGCAAGTCATACAAGTTTTTTATTATCACCTTTGCGTAACAAATAACACAAATAGGTCATTTTATTAGTGAGTGTGTAAGCTAGACCACTAATCCACCTGATTATCTGGCCGGACCGAGCCGTGATAAAAATTAATAAATTAGAATAATTTAAGAGGTAACGTATTATACTAATCGCAAGCCATACAAGTTTCTTATTATCACCTTTGCGTAACAAATAACACAAATAGGTCATTTTATTAGTGAGTGTGTAAGCTAGACCACTAATCCGCCTGGACCGAGCCGCGATCGAACTAAAACAGTTAAGCCTCCTCCGGCCAAAGAAATCACATTATTTGGAAAGCTAAAAAATAACTTGTTAGAGTTTATTCAATACGTGTAATGTCCAATGGATGAATTGATCGCTCTCGTTTGTATATGTATATACACTAGGTAAATTTAAAATCTATCCAGGAATTTGAAATCATAAGCCAGTACCCGAACCCGAACCCGGTTTTTTGAAAACTACAAACCCGAACCCGAACCCGAAAACCTGAGTTTCACAAACCCGAACCCGAACCCGAAAACTCGAGTTTTACAAACCCGAACCCGAACCCGAAAACTCTAGTTTCACAAACCCGAACCCGAACCCGAAAACTCTAGTTTCACAAACCCGAACCCGAACCCGAAAACTCCAAAAAGTACTACCCGTGACATCCCTACTATGTATCATATTTAGGTCATATAATAACGTGTCTATATATCATTTATGTCATATTATAAAATGTCTGTAAATCATTTTCGACAAAAATGTTCGATTTTTGTAGGGTATGTATGAGATGTTTATGATAAACATTTGTGCATTCAAACAGCTTTCTGTTTTTTTTGTGGCATTTTATTGTTTTCATTAGCAGTTTACATTCATTGAACATTTGTGTACTTTTGCAGGGGCCTGCAATCGTTGGACGGTGGTGGTCTCGGTGTGGAAAGACCGTCGGATCTAACGAGGGATGACGATGAGTTTGATGCTTATAGGAAACGAATGATGCTTGCGTATAGATTTCGCCCCAATCCTTTGGTAAGTTGTCTTGAAATTTATAGTTTCATTTAATAATCAATATCCCATTTACATGTAATTAACTGAAATTTCTTTTCAGAACAATCCGAGGCGTCCATATTATTAGAACACTTTGTTTTGAATTCAGTCTTTGTGGGTGTCAAGATTTTTTGTATTATGAAAAATTATTATTATTTTTGTTTTACCTTTTATTATCAGTTAAAGTTGTAAAGTAAAACTGTAACCATAAATAAAGTATTTAAAGTCTGGTTGACTATTTTTTGTCGGAAATCTTTAAATTTCTTATTTGATCTTTTGAACACTTCTACGTGGGTAGAATAATATTAATGTGTTTATATTTGCTTCAATGCATGCAGACGTTTTTGAGGCAGAGGTATTTCAAATGGGTCAGTGACCTTAATTTACTGAGTTCGTCATCTTTGGTCTTAGTTTTATATAAAATGAAATGTGACAATTTATAGAGCACCTCCTCTTACTCTTTCAGAGCTCAGCGGCGCTGATTTTTTACATGGCCCACGGGGTTGGGTGGTTTGTTTGAGTGAGTCTAAATTGAATGTTACAACTTAATCTAGTTAGAATATTCTAAAGAATGCAGTTTTAAATGCTTATTATGCTTATATCCAGTTCAGGAGGGCTGCTACTATCATTCCTTGATTGGCAGATAACAACATGATTTTTCATAATTAAGGTTTTATCTCGTCGTTGCGATTGTCATTCTTGAATGCGTTTTTAAAAAGTGCACCTTGAACCTTTGTCTGGTACAAGAAACGTTGAATCTGGAATGGCGAAATTGACATGTCATATAAACTTCTGTTCTATCAAGTGATCGCCTCTTATTCAGAGAGCTTGAAAAATGTGGGTTCAATATACCTATCCAGGGATTTACTACTCCCTGATGAACTCTGGCATTGGCGGTGACCCCGCTATTCCTCCCAGTAGTTTTGGAACAGAAGACTCCATATGCTTTTTATGTAAATTGATGAAAGAAGACTTGCACAGAGTTTTGCGACAGTCGGTATGATGCCATCCAGTCAAGAAGATGAGAGAAAGAGTCGAAGCATCTGCTGGATTGCAGTGCCCGTATAATTGAATGTCATCTGCGTATTGGTGGCTGGAAAGACCATGTTTTGCATCAAGGCCTTCAACATCAGCCACATAAATAATAATAAAATGGATGAATAATATAACACAGTACGATGAAACAGTCATCACAAGAGCGCTGTACAAAACGTCAAAACCTCGAATGAACTAAGATTGTTTGAACAGAAGCGGTCCAGGAACTGAACCTTGCGGGACCCCGGAACAGATATCACCCGCACCAGCCATGTTGCCATGCTGATGCGGTTATATCAGGATTTCCATGCATACAACCTTTTTCGTTTTATAAGCCACAACAAAGTTTTTAGATAAAGTAATTGGCGCACTTAAACATTGCAACTTTAAATCTTCCGCTGTTAAAGAATCAACGTCATCCAATAGGAGCATGTTTATAGTAAGGCTCAGTCTATCTTGCTGATGATATGATATTAGCTTAATATTAATTTTTTCGCAACAGAAATTGATCTTATTGTTTTATCCTAGGATGAGCTCACGATCGGTTATTTATTACATACTTTTATTCAACTTGCAATCTCTGTTTGTGTCTTTCTCTGTAAGCAAATCTTGCAAGTAAAATTGAACCAGCTGAGGAAGCTGAAACTTTCAGCATAGCTTTATATTGGATGACAATACATTATTCAATTGAATTCGACATATAGTAATAAACAACATTCATGACGTCACGATTTATTTATGTTACGATCGTTATTTTGAATATCGCAAAAGTATGTGTTAAAAACTCGTTTTTTCCTTTACTTATTTTATTTTTTTTCCGATCGTAGTTAAATATAGCTCATTGTCTATCATATATGGCCATTCTGAAAAATAAAATTATTTATTTATTTATTGATCTCAAACGCAGGGACGTAAATTGGGGGGGGGGGCATTGATATTCAAAAAAAGCGTTCTATCCTGCTTGAAAAATAGCCGATGGTTAGCTTTAAGTTTTAAAAGACTATGGCTTATTCGCTATACAATTAAGGCATGCGCCATCAAGACATTTCTCAGCCCAGAGAAAAATTATTTTCTGCTTTTTAGTTCACAAAAACGTGGTGTTTAAAAAACTTTTTTTTAATATTTTATTTACAGGCTTTAATAAATTTTCACTTGTCCACGGGATATTCGTGGAAGTTTAGAAGTTCGGAAAATCATTATAAAATTACCACACTTAAAAAAAATTTAAATTCCATTAATTAAAATTAATATTAAAAAATTTTAAAAGCAAAGATTTAAAAAAAATAATTTAAAGAAGTATAACAATAATGAAATGACGACAAAAAACTTTCATCGTCATAGTAACTATAAGCATCTTTTGTTTACTATTCACCGAGGTAATATTTTTACAATACGACGTTGCTATGAAAGTCTTAAAAACATGTTTTTAATTTTGTAAAATATATTTTTATTTGCTATTAGCCGCCCAAAAATCCTTTTCGAAAATATGTAAAAAATGCTAGTTGTGTAAACAAATATACGCTGATGGAAATACCACGTTATAACTATTACCAAGGCAGTAGGCGCCGTTTGCCGGGGCAATAAGCGATAAAATTGCTAATGAGCCGGCGGTTTTGCCAAAACAATTGATTCTTGGATCATTTGATAAAGATGTACAAATTTTCTAAAGAGTTAGGGTTAGGGTAAGGGTTTAATTTTAAGTAGACTTACTGCGCGACTGCCGGCTCAGTAGCAATTTTACCAATTATTTCCACGGCTAACCGCCGGGGCAATAGCAGCGACCAAATACCATGGACTTGCAAGCATCGATGAAAGCTCGTGGAAGCGTGTGATGATGTTTTCGAATTGCTGAGTTTTTCACTAAATAAAAACTAGCTTCAAATGAATCAAGTTTGAGCGGTTTTCGTTTTAATATTTTAGTCTAATATTCTGCAATATACATCCATACATATAAATACATCCTTTTGCTCTTGTAAATAGGAGTTAGGACAGAATATGAGTAGTTTCAACGCCCATTTAGTTTATTTCATAAAAAAACTAGCGTGGTACCCGGCGTTGCCCGGGGTTTTTCTAATGCTTATCTCTCTCGCTCCCGTTTCCTTCCCCGCTTGCTCTCCCGTTCCTGGTCGCATTCTCGCTGCCGGTCGGTTTCTCGCTCCCGGCCGCTTTCCCGCTCCCGGTCGCTTTCCCGCTTTTGATCATTTTCTCTTTCCCGCTTGCTCTTTTGATCTCGGTCGCTTTCCCGCTTTCGCTTGCTTTTCCGTTCCCGCTTGTCCTTTCCCGCTCGCTCTTTTGCTCTCAGTTGCTTTTGGAATTATGTGTACATAGAATTTTGAGCTAACTGCTGCTTTTATGCACAAAACAAAGATTCTGTATGTATGACAAATCTTAAAGCCTCAACAGATCTGATTGAAATTTTGTTTACTTGAGAAGAATGACTAGAAAGTCAGTTTAGTCTACTTTAGAAAAAAACTGTGTACTTTGAATAATGTTTTATAGCTAAAAAACTTCTTTTGAGCTTGATTAATTGCATTACCTGCGGGAAAAGAATTTTATTGATGACTCAGATGTTGATGTGTCTAACAAAGTTTAAGGTAATAATTAATAAAAGACACTTTTTCATAAATTATAAAATTACTAAAAATTTGTTTCATGGTATGTTTACAGTTTATAATAAGTATATAGAGAATGAAAAAGCTAGATAGAGAGAAAGAGAAATAATGAGAGAAAAATAATAACAAAAACCCAGGCAGAGAGAAAAAGATAACGAGTTAAGAGAGAGAAAAAACTCCTAGTAGCAAGAGAGAGAGAGAGGAGAGAGAGAATAAAAGAGAGAGAAAGAAAGAAAAAAAAGGAAGAAAGAGAAAGAAAGAGGGACAAGAAAAACCCTGTAAAACGCCGGGTATTCCAGCCAGTACTTCAAAAGAATAAATCGACCTATCAAATATTTGTTTATTTTTAAAATTCAGATCAAATTTTATGAAAAAACTTCAATTAAAACACAATTCAGTTTCATTGTTAATTTTTGTTAATAAATTAATATAATACCGCAGTAATAGTCAGAAATAAATTGCAAATCAAACAATTCCTATATGTCATGTGTCATAATGACATAATGATAGTTTACAATCTGATAATCTTTTTAGATGTACAATAGAAAATAGAAACTGCAACCATACTATTTTCAAGGTCAGAGAAAATAAAACTTCACAGTTTTCAAACTTCTCTTAACAAAATATTTTAAAAATTTCGTTTTTTTGGCAGTATCTTTCCGCTTGTATTTTTTAATGAATGTGCAAAAGCTGCTCTCATAAAAAATGAAATTTTTACTTTAATGTTTAAAAGGGTAATAAAGAAAACAAATAAAATAAGCCTTGAACTTTTGGAGTCCTTGTAGGAATGTATGAAAATAATGTTTTTCATTTGTTGGATATTTTGTAATCGTTGTTGGTGTCAGGCGCGTTGCGGTTAATTGGTGAATGTTTGAAGTTAGCTAGCATATTGTTGTTTTCAATGTTTTCATACTAACCAACGATTCCAAGGACAAATTTATGAGTTTTTAATTAATTTTTTTGTGCGTTTATAATGATGGGAAATTGTTTTTCTTTTTAAAAACTGAGCATATTTGAAAAATGGGTAGTAAGCATTGATTGTTTGATTGATTTTATGATTAAACAAATCCACATATATATACGGTGTTTTTGTTCAAAGAAGATATTAAAAAGAATTCAACGCTATATATTATATTCTATAAAATATTTATCGGTAAAAAACCGGTTGTTTCTCTTGACGGAGTTTCAAAGCTTTACAACGCTTGTATTTTACCTTGCTTTTTTGTTGTTTGTTACATCGCATTTTTAAGGCACCGGTTCTCGTCCGATCACCGAAGTTAAGCAACGTCGAGCCCGGTTAGTACTTGGATGGGTGACCGCCTGGGAAAACCGGGTGCCGTAGACTTTTGAACGTTTTTTGTTGACAAGCCATAAATTAAACAAACATTTTTACAATCCTTATATTAACTTGCTTTGTTGTTTGTTTCATCGCATTTTCTAAAACTTTCTTAAGGCACTTTTCTAATTGTCGTAAAAAGTTCATATTTTACATGCAGGTATATATCCGGCTTAGCAAGCCAGTCTCAACCTTGATAAAGAAAGAGGGAAAATTTACAAGCAGTGGTGTCATTTGCGGGGAGCAAGAGGGCAATTGCCTCCCCCAAGGAATTTCAGTTTTTTTTGTTTGAAAAAAAAAAATAGCTACAGCACTTTTGGAGAAGTTTTTGAAAAAGTAACTGTGAATACCTCCTCCCGGCCATCAGTGGTTCAAGAAAAAAGTGTTTACGTTTTTTAAATTGTTTTTTTTTGTATAGAAAAGTAGCTATCAAAGCTGGATACAGAATTTTGGGAACCAGGGAAAGCGCTATGCGTTAGGAAATAGGTAGTAAGTATCAGAGGTGGACAATGGGTTGGGTTGACCCATGGGTTAGATTGGGTTGGGTCTAATTTTCTGGACACATGCGTGGGCTGGGTTTGTTTGAAAAAAAAGCTGAAAAAAGTTTTAATTAAAAAAAAATTTAACTGTGGGTTGGGTTGAGTTTGGTCAGAAAATTTAACGTTTCAAGTAGGTCGAGTTGAATTGTGTTGGGTTGAGAAAGTGGTGGGTTGGGTCGCCAAAAATGGACCCATGTTCACCTCTGGTATGTATTGTATAATTTAAGTTTATTGATTTTTATTTAAAAACATTAAAATATTTGTAAATATTTGCACACTTTATTTTGCTATTTCGTCATTAGTGCAACCTAAAAAAATTGTACCACACAGCAATGATCAAAGTTGGTACCAAACTTCAAAACGGGACTTCATCTTAGGGTTTTCAGCACGGGCCAAGGGTATTGTGCCGAGTCGCGCGGGATATTGTGCTTGTAAAAACGGACAGGAGCGAGTCTGGGATTTTGTGCCTATATAATGGGCCGTGCCTAAAAGAAATGACCCGTGCAGGGCTTTGCCAGTTAAGTTCAATAAATGAACTCAACCGGTTATGTTGCTTGCACCAATTAGAACACGAATTTAATTGAATATGTCAAGACCACATATTATAAAACATTTAAAAAAGAAATAAAATACATGTAACTGCTATAATTTAATTTTGATAATTTTCAACGTGGCATAATTAATGTCAATTGACTTCTAAGCCACGAACTATAACAAGTGAAAGTTGTTGATTCATTAACACACAGACTCTGTCCTAAAACAACTTCACCTTCATAACTGGTAATTTTAACTCTAAGGGTGTACGAAATTTGCTCAAAAAATTAAATCCACTGACACAAACTCCGCAAGTAATTCAATGAATGCTGAAACAATAACAACATCCGTTTCCATAGTCTTAATATTTGATTTAAAAAAACAAGCAGGTGATAAAATATCAACTTCAAAGTAAGATTTAAATATATTCTCATGCATTCCTGTGAGCTTTTGAAGATTTTGAAAAATAAAATTATACACAGGAAACTTGAAACACTAATTGGGGGGGGGGTTAACTTGTCTGTCTTATGATTTACCATTTTGTCCAAAAATTCAAAAAGGAACAAAGATAACTGTCTTATAGTATTCTTAAGGTGTTGTGTTTTCAGCCTTTTTTCAATCAATCAATCAATCAATGTGAACATTTAGAAAGCGTCTACGTCGTGGAATTGCTAAAAAAAATTTTATCAGCAGCTGCATTCATTGTTACTGCAAATTTTTGAACAGTGTATAATACATTTACATATTTGAACTTTTTGATTAATGAAGCAACATTCTTTTTTATGACTTTTCCAGGCACGTCAGTGTGCGCATTATATACGTAAACATACGGTAAAGGCACTCAATGGTCCCCATGGTTATGCAATAAAGTCCTAGTAAAAGTTCTTTGCTCATAGAACATGAAATAACGTGCCGATATTTTTTCAAATAGAAACTCTTTTCCTAATAAGGACTATGTTTTTTCCCAATTTCAAAGCAATTGGTGTAAAACTGTCGGAGATTATTGGCATATAACAAACGAACAGTTTCATTTTTATTTATATAGATATGCATATGAAAATGTGAAAAGCAATGATAAGTAAATGCAAAATGCGGGCGCACGACGGTGGTCCCTACGACTACCCCCCCCCGGCTATTAACTATTTTCTATTTTGAGAAGAAAAGTATAGCATTTCTAAGATAAAATTTTGGAATATGTGGGTTTTCCAAAATATGTTTGCTCCCCCATAAGGTTTTGCTGAAATGACGCCTCTGGTTAAAAAGATGAAATTATGATCCACGACAGGAAGTACTTCGGTGTTTCCTACAGAAAAATATTTCAGCTTTAAAACACCTGGTTTAAATGAATATAAATTATTATAATTATTATACAGACAATAAAATATTTCATGCTCTGAGTGATTTTCTAAATTGTTTCAATCCTTCGATCAGCGCCAACATATAACCGGTTATAAGCACATCAGCTGCTGCATGGTAGAATTCGTTATTTGATGTTTTTGGTTTCATGATACACAGAAGGGCAAATGTTTACAATACGCAACGCTGTTTTTCAAATGCAATAAGTCGGTTAAGTAATCAATGGAAGGAGTTTTTCGCGGGTTGTTTTTCACGTCTCTTGTTACGATTTAAAAACTAGATCAAAGATTATGAAAGCTTGGAAATGTCTGTAGAGTTTTGGAGAAAAAAAGCAGTTAAGGAATGCGTATGCGGACACCGATAATAAAGATTTTTTATATATATATTTATTTATTTGTTTGTTTATTTTTATGCATAACATTTGATTCTTCGTCCTGTGTACAAAACAGCGGTCTGTCTGTTATACTCAAATAAAGTTAAAGTTAACAGTTAAATAGTTGATCACGTACCTATTATTCTCTTCTCATTTTTATATTTAAGTTTAAAGATATGAGCTGAATTATTTACAGGAAAAAAATAAAAAAATTGTTTATCTGAAATACATAATTTTTGTAAAATTGTTTGTAGTTAATCCAACCTACAAGTGGTTTTGTCATCGTGAATCGAGCTAAACAAATTGCAATCAATCATACAATTGTGTATAGCGCCCTCTACTAAAACCTAAAAGTTCTTTCTCGTAATATGTTGATGTTCTAACATGATTGTGTTAGACATGTAATTTAACCATTTTTATAACTCATAAAAATGTATTAAAAATTCTATTCAAAGTTTCTAGGCAAATTATTCAACTGATTTAACAGTGTTCCGAACGGACTTTAAAACCGACGATATAATACAGCAAAATTAAGGAGACAAAAAAACGATTTAAAAATTCTGATAAATATCAGTCTCAGAAGATTTTTCAGAAGTCTGTAAGTTTAGTATCAAAAGTCCTTGAAAATAAACAATTATAACTAACAGTAAACTATTTAAAATAATTAAAAAGCATTTATTGAAATAAGTGATAGTGAAAAGCATGACAACTGTTCGTTTTTAAAGAAAAATAACTAATTGGGCATGGTGAATCTCTGATTGGATAATGTTCGTTTAAGTGAAAGCAGATATAGAAAACAGTCTAATTTTTATGTCTTAATTGCATAAATTAAGTTTTTTAAATTCACTTTTGAGACGTGCTTTAATAAAAGCTAAATATACCTAGAAATGTTAATTCATTGAGAAACTACTCATCGATATAAGTTTTTTTATTCCTAATTTAAACGTCATTGACCTTGATGGATATTACAAACATTTAAAAGCAATATTTGTCAAACTGAAATGCACTCACCAGCTTGCGAGGCCTTTCACACGGTACCTCGAGACTCAATCGAGTTTCACTATCACGAAAACAACTTGGAAACCGAAAGAAAAAGTGTAGACCGTAATGGTAGTATGGTAGTAGTAGTAGTAGTACTAGTAGTAGCAGTAGTAGTAGTAGTAGTAGTAGTAGTAGTAGTAGTAGTAGTAGTAGTAGTAGTAGTAGTAGTAGTAGTAGTAGTAGTAGTAGTAGTAGTAGTAGTAGTAGTAGTAGTAGTAGTAGTAGTAGTAGTAGTAGTAGTAGTAGTAGTAGTAGTAGTAGTAGTAGTAGTAGTAGTAGTAGTAGTAGTAGTAGTAGTAGTAGTAGTAGTAGTAGGAGCAGCAGCAGCAGCAGCAGCAGCAGCAGCAGCAGCAGCAGCAGCAGCAGCAGCAGCAGCAGCAGCAGCAGCAGCAGCAGCAGCAGCAGCAGCAGTAGTAGTAGTAGTAGTAGTAGTAGTAGTAGTAGTAGTAGTAGTAGTAGTAGTAGTAGTAGGGTGAGGTGAAGTCACTGCGCATGACGACAATAAAGAATTTAATTAGATATTTTTTGAAAGCTGTTTGATTTTTATACGAGAGGTCAAAGTAGAAATAGTCGATCATCATATTGCTGTTGCTGTAGTTTTTATTTTAACGCATTCTGCGTTTCACTTTGTGAGGAATTTGTTTTTGCCTTTTTTTTTTGTGCTAAAAAATTTAAAACATGTTTTTTATACACTAAAGTTTATGTTCATATAAACTTAAAAATGTGTATTGTCAATAAAAGCTATTTTATTTCACGTTGGCACCTATGAATGCCACCTTAAAATTGCTTTTGTGATTTTGTAAATATAAAAAGTGTGCTATTTTTATTCCGGCATAAGATTTTGTATTTCACGCGTGTGAAGAAAAAGTCGCTTATAGATGATAACAAAATATTTGATTACCGTGCTTGCTAAAGTTATTTAATTAAAGAAGATGTTGCATTTATGATTAATTGATGAACATAAAAAATAAATAAAAAATAATATCCAGTGTTTCATCTCAAAAAAAAATTTAAAAAAAAATTATTTTAGTATAAATGTTTAAAAATGTTTAGAATGGCAAGTTTTGTTGCTGGCATTTTTAAAAGTGAATTGAAATCTCCTAAAACTTCAACTCTACAGTGTACATTTCGTAACATTGCAAAGTTTATGTTTTTAAATTCCTTTTTATTAACTTCGCCGCCGCTATTGTCTGATTTCTTTCTTGTAGAAAGAAAATCTTGGAAATGAATATATATAAAATTCCCGCCATCCAATCAAATTGAAACTTGGAATATAAACTCTCTCCTCATGACAATACATTCTGTTAAATTTGAAAAAAAATCGTAAATACTTTATTTTTATTTTAAAAAATTGTTTTATCTATAAATAAATAGGGATTGATTGATTGATTGATTGATTCTCGAATAGCTATTAAAGCTCTGAAACTTCCGGCATAAACATTAAACAAATTATAACTCATTATTTCATCATCATTATTACATAAATTCAAATGACAACACATTAATTAATCATCATTATCGCATAAATTATAATAAAATTATTTTAATAGAAATAACGATCAATGAAACTTCTTCAGTTAATTATAGCTACATTACTTTATTTGTCAACATTATGACGTCATAATTAGCTTTTTTTATTTTGTTTAATATATTTAAACTGAAATTGAAGTATTCTATATTTTCATGATTTCAAGTTGTAAATAAATAAATTTATTTATTATAAAATTGTCTCAATTATTTTCATTTTTATTTTAATCATAAATCATTTTTATAAAAAAAAATCGATTACAAACGTATCCAAAGATATCGCATTAAAGTATATCTTCAATTTTTGTTTTTATTTGCTTGTTATAATACCTTATCAAATCATGGTCTCTTGATACAAGGCGGCCACTCACATAAGCTACTGTGCATAAGTGTACGTGTATATCTGTAGTACAAATAAATTCAAGTTTTTCTTAATGATAAGCAAATATATGATGGTAATAATTTCAAGAAAATACCAGGTTCTAGTTTTGCAGGAGACATTTTTTTCTCGTCTCTGGGGCAAGTTCAGGCAATTGGGTCACCTGACCTATTTCTGAATAACTAGTTACTGCTCTTGAGTCACTATCATTTCGTTCCTCCTAGTTATTTTTCTTCTTTGTTTAGGACATCTCTTAACCTGGCGATAAAAATGTCTGCGAGATGTTTCGAAAAGAGAGCGCGAAACGAGAGCAAACTATTTCTAGATTGAAGCATCAAAATCGAATGAATTCGATAATAGATATTCGTACATTTCTGAGTTATTTTTGTTAAGGGTCATTCATATGCAGCGTTCTCTCTGTCGTGAATTACACCGCGGCACCATTTTTGGAGCATCACGGATGAGTGGAATTCCAGAAGTTTTTCCATCAATTAGGTTGAAATATTATCTCCGCATTGAGTTGTAACCCGTTTTTTTCGAGTGATAATCGAAGTACACATTCTTGTTGTCAGCACTAAGTATTCACAAAGAACTAATACATCTTTGTGAAAGCAAAGAATGCAGAAATCTTCTACGAATCAAAACATTTCCTTTTTGATAACTTCTCTGCGCTCTAAAAGATGTTTCATTTTTAAACTTTCTGCAACGTGGAATTCGTTATTGACGTGCAAACGGAAGCTCGATAGCGATTATAAATCAGGATTTGTCATTTTTCGTACCGATAAATATCTTATCCCTTTGAAGAAAAACCACGATTGAGTTTTTTTATTGGAAATATTGTTTTTTTTATCGAATTTGGAGATGAAAGTTAATTCGTTATGAAAAAAATCTTAATGAGTTAAATTTCATCAAAGTCAATTTTTTTTTATTGAGGTGGCCAATTTAATAATTTGTAGAGGTAAGCAAATGAGTTCTGGTTGTGAAATCTGTCGAGCATTTTCTTTCATAATTTCTTCGTATCATCCACAAATCTGATTGAAAGAAGTCCATGCTTCAGAGGACCCTTTTCGAAACCTTTAATACTAGCTTCGATGTTTTGGACTTGTGGGAGGCTGCCACACGTTCTAGAGGGCTTGCAACCGTCATCAAATCGAGTTGAAACTCGTCATATAGACTCGTCGCCATCGGCAATGCAATCTATTAAATAAATAAAAACAAAATAACATATAAACAGAATTTTATAGACAAACTTTTTTCTTATTTCATTTAGAGCTGAAAAAAGTTACGTCAACTGTAAATTATTATTTTAATACTTCAAATAATTTCAAGAATGAGCTAAACTTGCTTGCCACCCCTGAAAGGTTCATCATTGACACAAACAAATCGAACGTTTTCATGGTGATGTTAAACAGGATCGTCATTTCAGCAATTCAAAAAATTTCGTCTGCAAAAATTACAAACATTTAAAAAAAATTCTATCCACATTTGTCTCCTAAAACAAAATAGCTGATGACCGGGAAGGGGGTAATTGGAGATACATTTTACAAAACTTTTCTAAAACTTCTTTCTTATTTATTTTATATAAACAAAATTTTCTTTGGAGGGGGAAACCGCCCTTCCAGACCCCCAAAATGACGCTCCTGCTGTGAAAAGGAATTTTTTTAAGTTGTTAAAAATATCAATGAAAGCAAATTAAAAAAAAAACGATATTTTCTAACTACTATTTTAGGTGTTTGTCATTTTGTTTTGCATTCTTTTATTGTAAAAGCACAGAAAATAAATAGAAATAGCTACAAGAATGCAGGCGCATACCATCTTTTATGAGTACATCATGGCATTAGTCGCACTAAAGTTTATCTGGAATTTGGGCATAACACCAATAACAATTTTCAGTTAAGAAACCTTAAACAAGGCATACAATTAGATTTTTAATCTTCCTAAATAAATTTATCGACGCGAAATTGATGCGAATGTTAGAAGAACACAGCTTTCGTGAATAGCACAAAAAATCCCAGAGAGAATTGATTATTGTACAACATCATAACAGCGTGAAAAAAAAACCTTTTTTTTTAATCAGCACCATTATGGCGTAATATTTCAAATAGATCTAAAAATAGCTTTGAAAGTTTGTCGCCAGAGGACTTAAGTTGGAGGTACTCATATCTTTGTGGTCCCTGGAACATGTCCTTAACGAGGCTTGAATTACCACCAAAAACTCATTGGATTCGGAGAACTCGTAAGAACTGGAACTAGAATCAATCACAAAGAAAAATTTCGGAAAGATTTGGATGACGACACGTCCTCGAGTATTGGATCACCTGATAGTTTAGCGGTCACGTCAAAACTATCCAGCAAATAAACTACGCCAATATACAGAATTCCACTTGTCTTCACTTTGTTCTGGCGATTTAAGAGGTGACGAGTTGGAAGTGTGTTTAAGGTATGCGTACCATTTTACTAAGAATCTCTATAACAGTGTTAATTGACACAAATACCATTCGTCAAAATTGGATCAAGATATTTATATTTTCACGAAATCACGTGGAATCGTAATATATTCACATACCTACGATTAGATGGCAGTAACTCATGTTTACATTGTAAATTGAGTAAATTAAAACTTAACTGTTTACAAAACCACTCTACAGAGCCCGTATGAAATGTATTCGAAGTAATAAAGTAGGTCACACCATTGCCGGCCTGAGATGAGATTCCTCTGATAAGCTATTCCATTAACTTTTTTACGTCTGGATTCTGCGCAATAGCACAACTCATTGAAGGAAAGGTGACCAGAAGAACAATCACACGCACATGCACACACACATGCACACACACACGGAAAATATTTTCAAAAAATGCCACTTCCACCAGTTGTAAAAAAATCAGCGAAACATTTTTTGTACTAAAAAATGACACAGATTTAAAAAAAATGAGATAAGTCTGACTCGAAGACGTCTCTGTAAATTAATTGAAGATTTCAATTACTCGTAATTTTTATGCCCAGGATCGTTCAATAAGACTCTCGAGTAGCAAACAAACTGACCCAAAAATGTTTTTATAGAACATAAATACAATTGTTTTGGTCGATGTAATTTAACTTTTAATTAAAATTGCAACATCACCACAACATCTTTAATAATTAAAAACTTTGAGTTTCTTCTTTTTATTGTATATTTTTGCTAATTTAAAAATCTGTATGTGAAATACATGCACTTAAATATAATGCTGCTTGCTATGCTTAAGTGTATATATATATATATATATATATATATATATATATATATATATATATATATATATATATATATATCTGTATGTATGTGTGTGAGTGTGTGTGTGTCTGTGTGTGTATGTGTGATATTGTAAACACGTAAGGTTATGCACATGTTAACGAATGCGGACGATCCGACGTGATTGGCTCACAGCTATGAAATAAGGTATCAGAGAGCTTATAAAAGTCAACAGGTCAGACATTGTCTTAGATTTACAACCTGAAAAGCTGCTTGGAGTTCGGACCTTTGCTACATATTTGGTCAATTGGAGAACTGAGAACGAGCTCAAGATTGTAATTTCTTTCTCTTGTCATTTCTTTATTATCTACAAATAACATAAGTAGGCTGATTTCCTTGAAACACCTCAAGATCTTTTCCATACCGCAACATAAATATCTACTTTTTTGAAGATTTCTCAAGTCAACTAAACTAAGTGAGTTGTTTTTGTTTACTTTCATTTATTTCACTGTACGTTTCATTGGAATTTGTTGAGATCTCTAAATATAATTAGATGTTTAAGATATTTTAGAAATTCGACTATCTATAAAGTTCTTTTATAATTCGAAGTTATTGATGTGCCAAAAGCAGTTCCGCTTTTAAGCATGGACGGACACACTGCGCGTGCACTCATTGAATGGTTCCGTTTTTATTTGCAAACAGCTTCCAAATAAATAATAGTAATAACAATAATAATAAACCAAAATGGTCTTTTTATGTTTTAGTGTCTGAAGTTATTTTCCTAAAAACGTTGAGGTTCGAACAGAATGTCGTTGAAACGGTTCAGCTAGAGAGATTGATCAGTAGTTTAAAATTGATTACTTTTACGTGCGCGCGCTGGTGGTATAGCGGTAAGGCATTCAACCTAAGGGGGACTGGGTAGATGCCTACGAGGCGCCGTAGCACAGTAGTGAATGTAGTTATGCTATCCTGCCGTCGTGGGTTCAAATCTCAGTCACGGCGAGGCGTAATTCCGTTGAGCAAGAAATTCACTTACACTGTTCAGGTCAACTCAGCCTTTCATCTTTCACTGGTCGATAAATGAGTACCAGTTTCGCGACTGGGATGTTATAGGGTTCGGTACATTCCAATTTCGGATACACGTGCAGGTGGCAGGTACGACTGTGTGAACCCATATGGTCGAGCACTTCCCGGCGCTGCTGTGGTATTCATTGATATACCTACGAAGCAGCGCCCTAATGTTATACATTTATAAATGGTTGCCTGTGGTTGTTCTGTCAAAATGGGCTACGAGTGAGTAAGAGTTGAATAAAGTGATTCGTGGCTTAGAAGTCAAAGTTTAACACCATGTTAAACGGATACCGACCATTAAACATTACCAAACTTTAACTGTTTCACGTATCCCAAGTTTATTTTACTTTTTATTCGTTTTACCTCAAATCATGGCAGTACAAGTTCATTGTATAGTTGGTAGCATCGTTAAGAATCACACTACTTGCAGTTTCTGATTTTTAAAGACGACGAATTGCAAGGGCGGGGGGGTTCAAAATGAATTAAGAAGAAAAAGTTTTTTTTACCAGTTTAGTGTTCGATTTAAAGGTTTTAACATAAACTTTTGGTCAAAATTTATTAATTTAAAACTGAATTTCTGTTACAGTTTTTAGCAGACTAGTAGAATTAATTGAATTTACTGAACTTTTTGTAGTAAATTTTGTACAATACATGATATACCATAATAGATCATGATCAGCGGAAGATACAATCATACTGTACCTCAATGCGACTAAATACTCAACCCATCAAAAACAAAGCTCATCTGGTTTTATCGAGGTAGACAGCTGTCTTTTCCTCTGAGTGATTGCAGCATTTAATTTGATCCAGATTGCAGCATCATCCAGGTTGAGACGGTTTGGGATTTTTGTGTTATCCTAGATGGTGCACTGAATATGAACGCAGACATCACATCACATCCGTGAACGATCTTGTTTCTATCCCATACAACGAATCAGACAAGTCAAACAATGTTTGAACGAACGTTGTTTACGGATTTTAATCCAGGCTCTTGTCGTGTCCAGAATTGACTACTGCAGTGTGGTCCTCGCCGGATTACCGGCAATAGGTCTCCATCCGCTGACCGCTGTCTTTCATGCTGCAGCTAGGATTGTTAAAGGCATTGACTACCGCAATCATAGTGCACCAGTACTACGTCAATTACATTGGTTACCGATTCCAGCAAAAATAACTATCAAACACTGCTCGCTTATGTATAACGTATTTTAGCACGAAAGTCCTGACTGCATGAAATCACTAATAAATTTGTGCTCAAATCAATCGGGAAGCCAGAGGCATCTCAAGGTAATGCAGTCATCCTCAGAGCCAACTGAAATTATGGCAAACATGCCTTCACTGTAGCTGATCCAACTGCTTGAAATAGTCTGCCAGCGCAAATTCAGGAAGCGAGAACAGCTTTGACATTGAAATCTACACTCAAATCCTACAGCTTACATTATAAATAGCCACTAAAAACCTCGCTTTTGAGTAAGACATTAGTTTTGATTAGGCGTGTCGCTAAATGTCAGTTGTATTGTATTGAATTGTACCAGTTAAAGCTAGGTCTAGGCTAGGATATATTGATATAACATCTGGATACAGAACCTACTCTAGTAGGCATTAATCGGTAAAACCAATATTTACATTAAGATATTTGTTACATTAAGTATGATATAACTACTGACGCTACTGTAGTTTGTTACATCAATTTATTCAAAATCCTGATATAATTAGTGATAAAACATTAGGCCTAAATGAGTATTTTTATTAGGTTGTGTATCCAGTTGTTATATCAAAATATCTATGGTCTTGGTACTTGGACCATGTAACTGCCTGTAAATGGCTAAATATCGTAATTTATTTTCCACGAAAGGAGGGGGTCCGGACTCCCAGAACCCCTTGTATCCGCAGCTGAATTGACAAGCACACTTGCTCAGATTTTTAATGTCCAAATGCTCTCAAATACTGTTTCTAGTATAATTATTAATTTCCGAAATCCGTTTGATCTCTATGGCTATATATGCCTATGCCAATTTGTGTTGTTTTTTAGTTTTCTGTGAATGGAATGCAGTTTTAGTTTTCTCTATTGAATTTTGACTAAACAATTTGGGTCAACTTGTTTTCAATGCTTAACAACAGCTTATTTTTTGAATATCCTATAACATATTATGATATTTTTAATTGCCAATTAGATAATGTTTTTGAAAAGTCAATAACTGACACATTTTCTGATTTTTTAGAACATGAACTCAAACGGAGGTGATTTCGAGAACTCTGCCAAAGAAGTCATGGAAATTTTTATGGGGTTTCAAAAAACTCAGGTAATTTAATTTCTTATTAACCTGAGTGGGAGATCTATCTGCACTTCTTATCGGTGCAAAAGGGCGATAGAACACACGAATATTTTCAACAAGAACAGTAATTAGGTATACTGGAATCATCGCAACTGATCCAAGAGCAACTGATTCCAGGACAACTGTCCCAGGACAATTGATACCAAGACAACTGATCGCAGGAAAACGGATCCCCGGACAACTGATCCTCGGACAACGGACAACTGTACAACTGATCCCATACATGCAGTTGTCCTGGGATCAGTTGTCCTGGGATCAGTTGTCTTGGGATAAGTTGTACTGGATCAGTAGTCCTGGGATCAGTTGTACTGAGGTTAGTAGTCCTGGGATCAGTTGTATTGAGATCAGTAGACACTGACCAAGGTGTACTGACTCGTATGAAGCTGAACAGCAGTTATCTTTTTTTCTGTGATTTTTTTATTAGATTAAGATTACTTTTGAATCTCTGAACCTGACGTCGTTACAAGCTAAAGAACTTTTGAAGTTATTACTCATTATTCACAATCGAGTTGTGTCATTAATAATCAATGAGCAGATTAAAAATAAATAGGTAGACACATAAAACAAAAGAAAAATACGATGGTAATAAATTTGGTTAAAAATGAAGTTTTTCAGTTTTCTTTTAATAATATATTCTCTGTATTGAAGAATTTTTTTCAAATTCTTCAGTATCGTCATTATATAAAAAAATATCTACGACATTTGCTTTAGATGTTTTCATGGTTACTGATCATTATTGACCATTTATTTATGTCTGAAAAAATGCAGTGTTTATATTCTTGTATTTGAACTTTCAATTCAACAAATACGGTAAAAAAATTAAAAAAATAAAAGCCAGAAACCTATAAATAAGCCGGGGCGTCATTTCAGCAAACCTTTAGGGCGGGGGCAAAAACTCTTTAAAACCCAGAGATTACAAAAAATTTTATTTTTTATTTTCGTAATGCTAATACGTTTTCTCTCAAATTGAAAATAGTTGATAGCCGGGGGAAAGGGTAGTCGTAGAAACGTTTTACCAAAATTTCAGAACTTTTTACACAACGCCATGCATACTACCTATTTGATAATGCATGGCGCTTCTCCTGGTTCTCAAAATTCTGTATCCAGCCTTGATAGCTACTTTTCCACACACACACACAAAAAAACAATTTCTAAGAACAGATCAACTTTTTTTCTCAAAACGATGGTCGTGAGAGGGTAGTCATAGCTAGTTTTCCAAAAACGTTTTCAAAAATGTTTTAATTATTTAAAAAAAAATATACTTTTTGGAAAATCTTTAGGGGGGCAATTGCCCCCCCCCCCAGCCCTCCACAAATGACGTTCCTGTAAATAAGTATCAATTAGGGAGTCATTTTTGTGTTTTTTTAAGCAAGGATGAATTATTTTACTGGGAAAGTGAAATTCTGAGTTTGCAGATAACATAATTGTCTGTTGTAATAATTATTCTAACACATAGATTCTGCCAGGCATAATAATAATAAATAACCAAGCATAAAAAAACTCGAGCAGGCTGAAGAATAGAGTAACTCAAAATCCTATGCCTTATGTGCGCTACACATTTTTTATTATTAAAAACACCAACAGAAGCAAAATAATGTTCCAGATACCTGGTTTAGCGGGAAAATGCCAAATTGATGTTTCAGTTTGAGCAGTGCCGTAATAGAATAAGCAGAATATCCAATTAATTTCAATCATATAATGAAAGATATACTCGTGAAAAGATTCCATGATCTTTTCTTATAGCGTCATGTGGTGCCAGATTGATGTTTCAGAATTCTAAAGAGCAAATATGTATTCTGTATAACTAGAATAATTAGATTTCTGTATTTTTTCAAGGTGCTATACACAGCGACAACTTTGGGCATTTTCGAAGAGCTTACTCGATCCATACCACCGATGTCTGCCTGCATGCTTGCCCGCAGGCTTGGTCTTGATCCCGATGCTACTGAGAGGCTGCTCAATGCTTGTTCCGCTCTTTGCCTCCTTGAGAAATCTTTCACTGCCAGCAGTCTTGGTACACGAATTATATTTATTTATATTTATTTTAAAATTTATTTCAAAAGTTTTAAAACGTATGGAAAGAAATAGAAAATTTTCCATAAATAAATAAATTCACGTTATTTATTCAGCAACATTTGTGATCACAAGACAACGATAAATTATAGCAAGCTTTTTTGATAAGTTAAAAATTATTTTCAAAGCCGTCTACAGGAACACTCCCTGTGCCGAAATGTTTTTGGCCAGTTCAGGGCCGGCTTCCATGAAACCTCTAATAGCCAAAGTTGGTGATCTGTACGCTCTTTACGGACAGCTGAAGAATGGTGTCATAGAAGGTACGTATTAATGTTTATTATTTTTAATAAAGATTTTCCATTCAATTATAACATTCACATTTGCTTCTAATTTTTAAATTGTTTTCCCGTGCTTGGTTCAGACTTTGCAATGGGTGGATGTTGTTCGAAAGCTATACAAATTAAATAAATATACCAACTGACCTCAAAACTGAAAAAATACAAAGATACAATAATTACTCATAATTATCCTAAAGAATTAATTGTCTAGATTATAATGACCTTGTGTTATTGATTATGTATTAAATGAGTTGTCATCATTTTCGGGCAGAATTACAGAATCCCTTACACTTTCAATGACCTTAAAGTTTTAATAAGTGTGAATTTTTAATTATATTTTAAATAATATCCAAGTAAAATAGAAATATAAAAATACTTTTAAAAAATTCTTAATTATTTTTGCGTTTATCGTTCAAGCCAAGTTCGAGCTTCTGAAGGACTTGGCTTTTCTGATTGATATTGCTACATGACTGCTTCAAGGAGCAAAAATAATTGTACAAAAACAAGTGCCAGATTTCTCACTAAGTTTGAATAGTTTGAGTGCTGAGACTGGGAAAAAAAATTTTTTGCCACTGCGGTGTGGCTAATCTTGCCCACAAGATATATCAGATTTGTTGGTAAGAAGCCCTGACCACGAAAGTAGACACGTTATACGTTATTATGAAACCCTACCATGCAAAATATATAAAAGATGGATACGTTAGAACCATTATCTTAAATAAGAAAACGCTCACAGATTTAATTATTTCTATTTCTTAAACCAAACAGCATAAGCCATATTGTTTCAAGAAAAACACTTCACTCATATTTAAGAAAATTATGAATAACTAGCACCACGCGCGCAGATCTGCGCGTCTAGAAGAAAATGTAACTGTAAAATTAATTATTTAATTTTATTTTTAACGATAACGATGACGATGATGATGATGATAACAATGATGGCGATGACGATGATGATGATAACAATGATGATGATGACGATGACGATGACAGTAACGATGACGACACATTGAGTAATTATCAATTTTTTTATTATAATAAGCAAACAGATAGAAATGTAATTATTGCTAGAAACAAGAATAGCTATAAGTAAATAAAAATGGTTATTAAGTATTTTTATGAATCTCTACGTCCTTGATAGAATATTTTTTTATATTTTGGTCAAACTGAAGCACTTTATAAGATCGTTATAGTTTTCTAAAGCTTTTTTTATAGAACTAAAAACATTTCTGAATTAATAAAAATTTTTTTGTTAGTTGCAGCTGAGATAGGTAGAATAAGTCGAGCATTTAGTAAACATCACCTACTTAGACCTACTACATCAAATCGTATTCATTCAGGACGTAGACAGTTGAACTCGGCCCTCGGTGCGGGAGACAAATGTTTCAACAAAGGTGCTGGATTCTACTGCAACAACGAGAAACAAATTGAATTCCTTCAAACGATGCACATGTTTTCAAAATGTGATGCTCCTTTTGTCCTCAGGGCATTCGATCTGTCTTCTTACAAAACCGCCATTGATCTGGGAGGTAGGTGTTACGCGTACCAGATGAGGATGGGCTAGAAACAATATAATTTAAGGGTGCTGTAACTCGGTAGCTTGAATGTTTAAGGTAAATGTAACTTTTTTAGTTAAATTATTTGCTTGGCTTATATATGCCAATGCTGAGTTGTTATACAATTCGCTACAATCGGATAACAATCATTAGATGCTTCATTACTCTGATATAATCGCTGAATGAATTGATAAGTTGATGAACTGGATCTAACCGGAAATATGCCGTTTTTAACGCTAACTTTTCTGACCTGTTATGGTTAAAATAAGTCCTCAAGTAGTCCTGAATGGAATCAATGTTTAATCAAATTAACCAGATTAAAGCAATTTAATTCAAAATTATTTAATAATCGGCACAAAACTGGAGCTGCATAAATAGCTCTACATGTTTAAAGTTTTGCAACTTTCTTTATTTTTTAACAATTTTAGATTTGCAAAAATTGTTTACAAGATTTTTTTCATAATGTTGGTTAGGACGGTTATGATCCTCTAAAATGTACACAGATTTTTAAATGCCACGCATCATAAAGCTGCGCTTCTCATCATCTCTGACCAGAAGACTTTTTTATATTACAGGAGGCACGGGAGCCTTCGGGCTGGCTTTGGCCACGAAATATTCCACTATGGAAGTTACAGTTTCTGATTTAGGCCACGTCATCAATTCCACAACACATTTTCTTCCAGATGATTTGCCATTAAACTTGCATTTTGAGTCCAGTTAGTTTGAAATTTGACGTTTTATTCCAATTACAAATAAACTTGTTCATTGGCATAGTTATAATTGATAATCTTTGTTAATTAGTTTTTGTGATTTGCAGAAGATTTCTTCGAAGAGCCTTTGACACCTGCCGACCTGTACATTCTCAGTCACGTGGTACACGACTGGGAAGACGAATCGCTTGAGCTGCTACTCGAGAGAGTTTTCAAGGCTATCAAACCAGGTTTGAAATGTTTAAAATTAGAATTTATTGATGCTTTTTTTTGCTTCTACTGTTTAATGAACGGTTGATGCACAGACTTCAGTAGCAACGAGAGAACTTAAAGACATCTTTTTCTCTAGGTGGTGGTCTATTAGTTTTAGAAAAGGTTCTTAACGATAAGAAAGATGGACCGCTGATGACCTTGATTTTCGACCTGGGCATGCTGGTGACTGCAGGTGGTCGTGAAAGAGCAGCTAGCGAGTACAAAGTTCTTCTCAGTCGGCACGGTTTCGTGGACATTCAAATCAAGACTCTACCTGAAGCCAAGTTCAGAGATGCCATTTTAGCCAGAAAGCCATTGCACATTGTACCAAACGCAAACGACGAATCTAGCAAGTAGACATGACAAAAATTAGTTTTGGAAGCAGCAAGGGAAAAACCACGGAATTGTTCGTATGAGAAATTTCTTCCACACGTCCTGGCGTCAAAAGCTGCTTAAACGAATAAAAAACGATGATGACCAGGAACATCAACCGTACAATGCATCTATTGACTTATTTATTCTCTTGTAGCTTATTTTGTTTTTCCATTATAAACGATACTTGTTTCATTTATCAATGCAATTAACTCAAGCGAACACGTAAGTTAGGCTTTAGAAAAACTATATATTTCGTTCTCGTGTCTACTCTTGAAGAAAAAATAACTTTTAAAATTTGCGCTGGTTTAAACTTGAACAAGTCACCGACCGATTGCTGTGACGGGATGAGATTCCATTGATCATCGATGTCCGGCCAAATGACGGTGTTACTGTGGACTTGCTTGCCATTGGATTTAAATCTTGTAACTTTTCGAACTCGAACCTAGCCTGCTGAAAATGCGAAGAAAAACATCTATAAACTGATTCTCTTTTTTGTTTCAATTTTTATTTTAAACTTTTACCGTGTTCTTTCTCTAGAGGCATTTAGGAAGGAGTAAATGGCGATTGTAGACAGATTTGTAAAAAAAATTGTATTTCACTTTAGACTTAAAGTTGATTTCACCTTGGAAATACTTAAAAACTTTCACAGTTCTTCGGGTTATACATTTTTCTCCTGATGTACAGAGCTTATAAATCACGGTTTTTTTCATCATTTACATTATATTAATCCTTTTTTCATTTTATGTATTACTTCTTTAATCAATTTATATTAATCGCAAGTATTCAACGTGAATAACGATTCTGAACTTAACCTACAAACAAACTTTTTTAATAAACTAAATGACAATTGTGCGTTTTTGTTGTTTTCAGGCTTTTAGGCTGGTCGTTACAAAGTTTGAGATGATAAAGTTTCTAATTCAACTCACAATACAATTTATAAACGTTTAATATTGTGTGCAGTTAAAAACTATATAGATGTCACAATGTTATTATCTAAAATAATATAAAGTATAAAAAATATATTTTTTTTTAAACAACGTTCGTATACTAATGTACTAAAAAGTTAAAAATAATATTAAAGTGTAGATATTAACATTTTTTAAATTAAAATTTTTGCTTTGAATATAAAAGCGTTGGGCGATAGAAGGTTATAGACATTATAAAGATAACGCCCAAGTGCTCTTATATTCAAAACAAAACGTTTAGCTCAAAAAATGTTAATATCTACATTTTAATATTATTTTTGACCTTTTAGTACATTAGTATACGAGCGTTGATTTAAAAAAAATATTTTTTAAACTTTATATTATTTTTTTATAAATCAACATTTTATTTATATTTTTTATTATTTTTCAGTTTTTAGTGTTTAAATTTTTTTAAGTCATAAAACGGATTAATGTATTTAATGTCACCCATCGAAGTACTAACCGAGCTCGACGTTGCTTAACTTCGTTGATCGGACCAGACGCGGTGTTTTCAAAAACAACGTTTGCGCTGAAATAACAAATTACAAACAACAAACAATGTTGCAAGTTAATATAAGCGTTGTAAAAAGACAATTTAAAAATTAAAATCATGCATTTAAGTAGAGGTGCACCGATTATCGGCTTGTTATCGGTATCGGTCAATTATCGGCTCTTTTGCCGATAATCGGTATCAGCCATTTCACAATTGCTATTGGCCGATCATCGGTACTGGCAGATTAGTACTATTTTTATTTTTGTAAAATGCAGAGACAATGCATTCAGATGATACATGTTGATAAATAAACTGTTGTAGGTACACGTTTTTTGAAAAAAAAGCAGACTACTGAATGAAATTCAATGCAATCAAGTTGAATAACTTTTAGTTTAAACCACACTGCACCACATCACACCGCACCAAGCCGCACCGCACCAAGCCGCACCGCACCACACCAAATCGCACCAAGCTGCACCAAACTGCATTAAACTGTTTTAAACCACACTGCACCACACCACGTCACACCGTGCCACACCGCACCAAACTGTTTTAAACCACACTGCACCACACCACGCCACACCGTGCCACACCGCACCAAACCTTATTAAACTGTTTTAAACCACACTGCACCACATCACACCAGTCCTCATCACACCGCACCAAGCGCACAACATCGCACCAAGCCGCACCAAACCGCATCAAGCGAACCAAACCGCATTAAACTGCTTTAAACCACACAGCACTACACCACACTACACTGTACTACACCGCACCACGCTGCAACCCACCGAATCAGCGCACCAAACCGCACCAAACCACATTAAACTGCTTTAAACCACACTGCACAGAACCACATCAAACCACACCGCACCAAGCCACACCACACCGCACCAAGCCATACCACAGCGCATCAAACTGCACTAAGCCGCACCAAACCTCACCAAACCGCATTAACTTGCTCTAAACCACCCTGCACTACACCACAACGCACTACACCGCACCAAGCGCACCAAGCCGCACCAAACCTTATTAAACTGCTTTAAACCACACTTCACCCACACCACCCCTCATCACACCGCACCAAGTGCACAACACCGCACCAAACCGCACCAAACCACATCAAGCAAACCAGCATTAAACTGTTTTAAACCACCTTGCACAACACCACACTACACCGTACCACACCGCATTAATCCGCACCACACTGCACCAAGCCCCATCAAGCCTCACTACACTGCATCAATCCGCACCACACCACATCACACCGCACCAAGCCGCACCTAGCCGCACCAAACCGCACCAAACCGCACCAAACCTCATTAAACTGCTTTAAATCACACTGCACCACACTGCACCACACAGCACCACACCGCACCATACTGCAACACACCGGACCACACCGCATGTAGCTTCACCAAGCCGTACCAAACCGCACCAACTGTTTTAAACTACACTGCACCACACGAAAACAATGCACCACACAGCTTTAAACAAATTTCCACCACGCCACACCACACTGCACCACACCACACCAAACTGCAACCCACCGCACCATACCGCAGGAAGCCGCACCAAACTTTATTAAACAGCACACCGCATCACACCGCATCGCACCGCACCAAACTGCACCAAGTGCACCAAACTGCATTAAACTGCTTTAAGCCACAATGCACCACATGACAACACACCGCACCACACCGCACCATTCCGCACCACACCGCACCACACCATACTGCACCACACATCACCGCACCACACCTCACCACACCGCACCAAGACGCACTAAGCCGCACCAAGCCGCTCCAGTAGAGAGTCGGGGGCGTGTGTGTTTCAGGGCCTGTATATAATAGTTACAGGCCACAGACCTTTATAGTCGAAGATAAGTGACGGTCGAAGCGTAGATGGTTGTCGAGAGTGACGCCTAGCAATTTGACATGTGAAGATATAGGAAGAGTGTCGCCCGCGATGTCTGTTGAGGTTAATTCTTTAAATTTATTGGGTTGCCGGGGTGAGCCAAGGATGATTACTTCAGACTTGGTATGGCTTAATTGTAAAAAGTTTAAGCGGTGCCACTGTTGAATTTTGTGTGTGCAGAGTGTAAGAGTTTGGATCATGTTTGGTGAGTCGTCACAAGAAGCGCTGGTGGCAGAGCGGCAGAGCGGTAGAGCGTTCGCCTGTCGATCGTTAGGTCGGCAGTTCGAGCCTCATCGGCGTAACTCCCTTAAGCAAGGAGTTTACTCGCATTCGCTAGAAAATAGTCGCCTATAAATGGCTGCCTTTGCAAGGACCCTAAGTGTAAAAAAAAAGAAAGCAGTGAAAAGGCAGGTGTCGTCAGCTTATTGGTGGAAAAAGACGTTGATGATGGTGCAAATAAGTGTGGTGTATGTTGTGAATAGAAGAGGTCCCAGGACAGAGCCCTTGTTCAGCTCTATCATTGCATTCATACTAACACTGCAGAATTTTATTTCAATTTTGTGTTCAGAGTAGAGTTTAATAAGTAGTTAATAACATGTTTATAAATAATCAACGTTAACTTTATTTTTTTTATTAAGTTAACTGCTATAAATAAATTCTTCATTTCAGCAGTTACTTGTCCACCTCTTTCGATGTGCCCAGTGGAATGCCAGTATGTTAACGAAAATGGTTGCCGCACTTGTGATGACTGTTTACCAAATCCATGTGGTGTAAGAACAATCGTTTGTTTAATTTATGCAAAATATTAGCTGTTTCTAAATGATTCAAAACACTTTGAATCAATATCTGCAATAATTTTAATATTATGATCTTGCAGGACAATCCCTGTCCGTGAAAGCAAACCTGCGTGCCACAATCCATTGCCCAGTGCATCAGGGCTCCATGTCCTCTATACGTGCCAAAGTGTTGTGACAATTCAAATCTTTTGATCTGGCCAGCTTTGAAGAGAAAAAATTATTTGAAAAAATTTTCTAAGTTTGTAATTAGGTTTTAATTTTTTTTTAATTGGTCTTGCTGTGTGTTGTGATTGTTTTATCAATAAAAATATAATTACAAAAACCCTAGAATTCATTTTTAATTGTTTCTGAATAATAACCTTTCAAACCAGTTTTTAAAACTGACTACACATAAATCATAATTTATTTACATTAAATTCATTATAATTGAAAAAAATTCAGACCATTTCACCCAAGTACTAATGAAGTAAAATTCTACCAATTACTTGAGTAACTTACCTCTAGTTCTTGGGTGAAACACCTGTGGTAGACACTCAGCCATACAGTTTTTATTTTGGTTTATCTCTAGACATATAAAATTACTTGTAGTTTTATATAGTAGTCTATAGTTGATCCAATAAGCATCAGTTTTATGACTGGGAAATGTAAATTTTTTAGCCATAATAATACTGTATTTTTTTAATAGAGCGGTCTGTGGTGAAACATGAGTCCTATTAGCGACTAAAAAACAACTATTTTTAATTTGAAAGCAAAAACAATTAAAAATTCGTTTTTTATTCTTTAGTTTTTTTTTAACTTCCTAATATTAACTTGCTTCCGTCTCTATATGGTTCAAAAAATCTGCTATTGTTAATTTGACCAATTTTCTGATATCTTAGCGAGCTGAAATTTTGCACACAGTTCTGAGTCGGATGACAACAGCTTCTATCAAAATTTGAGCCCGATCCCAAATTGCCGACCCCAGGAATCGAACCCACGACTTTCACTTTTTCGCTTTCATGGACCGATACGTTCGCCTTGCCGATGATTGACAAAACTCAAATTTGGTTTGTCCAAGCGAGTTGAAATAAGGTATCTACTCAGGTTTGGATAGTGATGTAGTTTGAACAGGATTGGTTTGTCACAACAGTCTGAACTGATTTAGTTAGTTTACTCTGATTGCAGCGACTTAAATTTTCTTATGTGTGACTTGATAGTGATTAAACAGTTTCTGACTAGTTTTTGACCCAAATATTTTTATATCTTGTTTCTCTGGCTTAATTCTTAGCAAAGAATCAAAAAATAAATTTAAAAAAATAAAAATAAACTAATTGGAAAAAATTCCTAGAAAAAAACAACTTCTTGACAGAGTTCTTGTATTGTCTCATCACACCCTTTATATTGACTTTTTATTTATTGCAATTTTTTTAAACGACATTTGTTAAATATATATGCAAACATTTACTTAATTGTATTTGATTTTTTTATTTTAAAACATAAATAATTATTTTTTTAATTACAAAATTTTTTAAAATTTTTTAAAATTTTAATAAAATGCATTGTCACGAAGAGCGAGCCTATATTTCAAATTTCAGCTCAATTAAATAACTGAAAGATTGTTAATTTTTACTTTCAAGGTTTGCAAACATTCAAGCAGTTGAACAATCAAATTTGTCAAAACTGAAAAATAATTTTTGATTGTAGTAAAACTCGACCCAACTATTGCGAAAATAAGGCCCTTTTCGCTCTAGGATGCTCCGTTTAGGTCCTAAACTTTAGGAGATAAAAAGATTTGAAGTTTTGAAAAAATAAAATTTTCAAAACTTGAAAATAACTCCTAATCTCAATAGAACTCGATATGACGATAACGAAAATGAGGTCCTTTTTGCTCTATGACGCTCCGTTTAGGAGATATAGCAGTTTAAAGTTTGAATAAAAGTTTTTCAAAACTGGAAAATAACCACTACCCATTGATTTTTTAATTTTAAATTTTGCACATAAACTTACTCTTGAAGAGAATACACAAAACCAGGGGTGTCATTAGGGGGGCGGAGGGCCGTTGTTCTCCAAATAATTTTCCAAAAAAATGGACAAATAAATATGGAGGAAGTTCTGGAAAATTTCATAAAAATAGTTCAGACTACCCCCATTCCCGTCCATCAGCTATTTTAAAAGAAAAAAATAAGCCCTCAGCAGGATAAATTTGTAATTTTATTAAAATTTTGCCCTTCCCTAAGATTTTTGAACTGACTTTATATATAATTTTTTCTTATTAAATAATAAATCTTAAGAGCATGGTTTATAAAAAAAAGTATTTTTGTACATATTTTGTTAAATTTACATGATTTTTAGTTTTTTTCCGATTCATAATTAAATTTGGTTTTTATAACTAATTTTTTTCTCCATTTATATGGATATTTGTGACTGACGATTAATATACAGGTTTGCTGCTATCAGCGCTATTCACTCATTATTTATCGTCTGCCTGTCCACTTAATTTTCCAAATCATCGAAGGTCAGCCAAAAGGTCATCTGATATGAAGGCTCATATATGGTCGCTTCCCGTGGGTGCGACTGCAGAGAAAGAGTTGACGTGGTCTAGATGATGAGCCCGATAATAGTGATGGGTGTGACATTGATGGCAAGTTCAATCAGGCGTCGGCAGAGCTCTCTCGAATGCACAGCAAGATGTTAATTCTTAATTTAATAAATCTTTTCGTCGAGTTTATAGGTTTGTTTACACATTTAATTCTTTTTTAGGATTTTTAATTATTTTTATATTAATAATTTAATGATTCAAGATTTAAAAGCAGACTGAAGAAATCAGCTGTTTATTTTAAAACAACTCCGAAACGTCAATATGGCAGTCAATCAAACAAATTGACTTTCATTTCAACAAGCCCCCTCAAGTTAACGCTCCACTTGGCACAACTGCTACGTAGGGAGAGGAGGATGCCTCTAAAATAACTGTAGACAATTTTCGTCAAGAGTGCGGAAAATTTTAATCAACTCTTACATTGTTTATGCCTCTAACATCCGCAGAGATGAAAAAATGCAAGAAACTGATTCTTCGCTGACATTTCACATGTCGCTTCAAAAATATTTAGAAGTTTTCTGTTTATTAAATAAATACATCTAATTTTGTAATAATACATTTTAAATAGAAATTTAATAGTTAATGTTTAATAACAGTTTACAGATTTAAGAAAGCCTAATAATTTCAACATCCTTGGTGAACGCAAGTCACCAGTGAACCGGTGAGCAATCGTAGCGAAACGCCCAAAAAAAACCCCAGCAGAATTCAATCAATAAGTTAAATTCCAAAACTTTCGCCGAAGAATAGCCGAAAGTTTTTTCGACTCGCGTGTATCTAAAGGAATCGATTTAAAACTTTCCGAAATAGCTTTTTTCCAGCCGGCGTTTGCGAGGCACGCGCCACAGAGTCAAGTATATTATTAGTGTTTCATCGGAGACCTGAACACGGACCGTTGGAGACGATCTCTGGACGGAAATAAAGCATCGAGCTCGTGAAAGTGGCACCGGCGTTCACGCTGTGTACACCTAAGTACACCACAGTGGTGCGTATATACATATATACGTATACTACAATGTACAATGATGAAATGCGAGATGTCGCTACGTACGAAAACTTCAAGAAATTTTAAGATTGGCTCGAATGGTCCTTTGTGGGATGCTTTGATAAATGACCCAACGCTTTCTCAATAATATGCCCATTGCTCTTATTGCTTCTCACGGAGTCGTGCGTTCGTTATTTCCAAAATTGTCCTTTGGACACGAATTGAAAACATTTCAGTTAATGAAAGTTATATAAATTTATATATAAATAAATTTTCATCTATATTTTATAATAATTAATATTATAGATAGAAATATGAGTTCATTTATAGATAATGAAAGTTATATAAATTTATATATAAATAAATTATCATCTATATTTTATAATAATTAATATTATAGATAGAAATATGAGTTCATTTATAGATATAATTCAGTTTTTAAAGTTATATTAAAACACAAACAAAGTTCTGTTGACATGAAGCTCAATTTGGCAGGCATGCAACTTGATTCAATTTTGTTGTTTATAGCCAATGTTTAGCCGATGTTTAGCCAATGTTTAGCCGATGTTTAGCCAATGTTTAGCCGAGTTTTAACCGACTAAATCATGTCGTTTTTATCAATAGTCAGACTTGTGACTTGGCGCCATTAGCTTGCACGTCACGGACAGCGTGTGTATTCTTGTAGTTGTGCCGGTCGGTACAAACGGACTTTCACTAAATACAGTCGACCGTCTCTTCGGAACGTGACAGATAACCGTGTGAGGAGTTGTTCTCTAACAAGAAGATGCCGAGACCGGCCAAGAAAGGGAGCCGTCCAGAAATAACGGTCCGTCCGTGTGAAGGCGTCGATTTACAGGAGATGTGCTGATGATATCTATAAGTAACTGCACGCTTCTAAATATAAATGTGACTCTTTTGGAACCGATGTAACACATCCTCACACATGCTCAATGTGCATATATATATATATATATATATATATATATATATATATATATATATATATATATATATATATATATATATATATATATATATATATATATATATATATATATATATATATATTATTTAAGTTGGTAATTTGATGACGAATTTTGCATCGAAACATTGAGTTTTATAATTTAAAACCTTATGAAACTTTCTTTTATTTTTCTAACTTTAAAAAAATTAGATTTCTCTTTATCTTTCTTTTTTTCTCTCTTTTTATGTTCTTTAACTTTCTCTCTGTTTTTTATGCTGTCTTCTTTCCCATTTTCTCTCTTTCTCTCTCTCTCTTTCTTTCTCTCTTTCTTTTTTTCTTTCTCACTTGTTTATTTATTAAATCTTGTCAAACTATAAATTTTTGTTAAAAATTAATCATCACCATTAAAAAACACCATTTAAAAAGCATGAAACTGCTATTTAAATAAATAAGAAAATAAGCGTTTTTATAACTCCGCCTCGCTAATTGCGAGCCAGTCCCAAGCCTGGAGAAAGGAGGAGGGAAAGTAAAAAAGATCAAATTCTGATCAACGACAGGAAGTATTTAACTGCTTCCTACATACAGACATTAGAGTCTTAAAACACCTGGTGTAAAGGACTATAAACTATTATAAAAAAAAAAAAAAAAAAGCGTTTTTATATCTCCTATTACTTCAGCTTTGAAAAAAACCATTAAAAAGCAATTTCAAAAAAAATATTTATTCAAGTTTTTCGCCTTATAAGTCTCAACGAGAACTCCACTTGACAACTTGCGACACAACTGGCCAATAGGAGAAGAGCTTCATCGATGTGGGAGGTCTGCCTGTCATCTTATTCACGAATTTCGAGCGATTCAACCGCTTGATTCTTCCAATATTTTTGTCACTGTGACGCGCGAACAGTGCTCGTATCGACTAGCTCTGTCTTTAATTTAATATAAATAAGTGTATTGTCAGATTTCGTCATTTCAATGCGATGATTAAAAAATGTCATTCGAGCGATGCGATTGTTGGAGATAGAAAAAATCGCGAATAAAGATTAGAGAAATTGATAAATGACGATTAGTGCTGTTGTGCTTTATTATATAGTTTCTTCTTTCATCGCAGTAGGCTTTGTAGTTGTTTGTGAAGGAAATTTTGATGAGCAGTGACGAGGTTTGCATGTGTTAGTGCGCACTGGCTCTTAAAAGGCGCGCTGACCGCAGATTTGCTCATCATCGGTGACGACGACATTGTTAGGAAAGCATAATTCACAATAGCAAAAAATATTCAAACAAAAAATTATTGTTTTAATAATCCTTTTAATACAAAATTTAATGATTTTAAAAATATTTAAAAATGTCAGGAAATGACCAGGTGTGTTTTTTAAATAAAAATAAAATAATTATTAGTTGGGGGGGTGGGGAGTTGATGTCGATCCCAGAAATAACATGAGTACGTTTATAAGTGACAAAAATTATCTTCATTTGATACGTTCTTTTAATTTGATTGTAATTCTTAGTAGTTTGAGATCAAATCTCGACAGAACTGTATTCCCACAGAAACTGTCAAAGTTTGAGTTTACTTTTAATTTAAATTGACCACAAATAAGAAAACAAGCAAAAAGGCACAAAGGCACAGACAAAAAATTGTATAGAAAATGCTAATTTCATTACAAACTTTTTACTTGCAGAACTTCAACTGTGTCGTCCCAAACTGCGACTGCTCCTACTTCTCTTCCAGCGTACTGGAATCTCGCCTGTGCGGAAACTGCAGTCACACATGGTTTGCCCACGGTGAGCTCTGATTTGATTCGATGATGTTGTTATGACTGGATTTGTTTAAACGCTTCCATTCAAAATTCTTGGTTTCGTTTTGAATTTTTATATAAAAATTGAAACAAATTATTTTTGGTGATTTTAATTTTTTTGTATTTTACCACTCGTTGATTTTATAACTTAATGATTTTTTTAATTTTATGTTTTATGTTTATAATAATCATATATTTTTTATTGATATTTTATAACCTTGTAGAAACAGTTTATTTATAACTATTTTTTAAATGATTTAAAATCATGTCACCGCTTTCAATATGTAGCAAGAGTTTTTTTTATATTTATTAGGATATATAACAAATTCTCTTTTTTAACATAAGAAGAAAAATTAGAGAAAAAACTTTAATTGAATTTTTTAGTTTTATAATTAATTTGAACAGTTTAAATGATTTGTTCAATCGAACAAAACAGTTCTAATAAATAATTCAATGAATTCGGCTACCGGCAGCTGATTAAGAATGTGTACTCCGTTTTTTTAGTTCTTCTCTGACCCCATTTTTTCTATAACAATAGTCGAAGACCGGGGTGGGGGCGTCTTCGTACCCTATTAAAAAAAACATTTTTTCTAAGATGATTGGTGACCAGAAGGGAAGTGTAGAGGGGGAAAAAGGCAGTTTCCGTTTATTTTTTTCTTTAAAAAAAATAAAAAATAGCTGCTACGAATGAAATGTTTTATAATGTTTAGGAAAAATGTTTTAGAATGTACCTACGGCTAACCCCCCCCCCCGGTCATCAACTATTTTTGGAGGAAATGTTTAGCGTTAGGAATATAGATTTTTGAATTGTGCGGGCTTCTGACAAATTTTGTCCTCCCCATGCGTTTGCTGAAATGACGCTCCTGGTCGCAAATAAATTTTAGGGTTTTAACAAATTTTTCAAAAACTTTTCTATTTTTTTCTTTTAAACTAATGACCGGGAAAGAAGAAGTGGCATGTAAGACCGTAGGAATTTTTTTAAAATTTTAAGAACTTTTGTTTAAAATTGTATATCTATTCTTTCAAAAGAAATTAGACTTTTGCCTGACTTTCCACCCCGTTTTGCTCAAATTTTAAAGCTTTTTTGCCCAATTTTAGAGTGGAGACTACCATTCCATACACCTGGGTTGTACGCTTATGATCTTTATAGTCGGACACCCCCCCCCCCCCCGTCTGGTGGGTTTGGAGTGTGGTAACCACAACACTGAAATAGATTGTTGCCAGCATGCAGAGTAACAAAAGTAAGACTTTTGATGATAGAAGCGGGTTTTTAAAAAGTGATGTACAAATTAAAAAAGCATATTGAAAAACATCTGAATAAAGGGCAATGTAGTTCAAGGGTTTTTATAAGCAATTTTCAGTTGAAAATTACAGAATTATTGTAAATGTTTAATTCTTTTTAAAGGTTATACAAATTATTCTTGCAGTTAAACAGTTGACTGAATTTAAAAATCTTAAGCTCTCATAAAACTGTGATTTCTAGTGTTGGAAAATTTAAGAATGTGCAAAATCATTAACTCGAGTCAGTGGGTGATCTAGGATTTCCCGATGGGGATATGATCTAATCACAAGTTTTTTTTTTAAATATTATTCACAAATTAGAAAATAAATCAGAAAAAATAAGCAAGAAACCGGAGTTGAAACCGGTGTACGTACCATTCGTCTCCTTACTCTTCGTCCTCATACGTTTCGTCTCATACGTTTCGTCTCCTTACTCTTCGTCCTCATACGTTTCGTCTCCTTACTCTTCTTCCTCATACGTTTCGTCTCATACGTTTCGTCTCCGCATACGTACGTACGGAGACGAAATGTAGGGGATTCATTGAAACCGCATCCTGACTGCTCCGAATTCATTATAAACAGCTAACGCCATTTTTATTTTATTGTTTCCGAGCCCACAACGGTTGTTGAGAGCCCCAGAACTTGTTAATCGTGCTGGGTTTTATCAGATATGAAGCATGTAAATATCTTAAATAGGTTATTTGATACTCTGGTGGATGAAAGGGTTTTATACCCCCATCACATATGTCCATTGCTGGCCGAGGTATTAAATTAACATGGTTTGGAGTGGTTCAGAAGACTGAAGCTTGTGTGAGATCCACTACACACTACAACAATTAGAGGCATTTGTTTTTTGGTGCGTGCCTCCCCCCACCCCCCTATGGACGCTGGTGACGCAGGTGAGATTCGAACCGCCGACTTTTAACATTAATTTAGCACTGTAAAAGCAAATAGGAACACGTTTATTTATTTTTATTTTTATTTTTGGGGATTATATACTGTTGTTTGGATTATATTGGTGAGAAATATTGAACAATACTGATTTTTTGTCTTTATTAGTTTTTTCAATGTTCTACTTTTTAACTATAATTCGAAGTTGTCATTCTAATTTGTGTTGCGGCTGGTAAATCAAACCATTGATCTGATTGCAGGGAGCATTTCTATTTGACGACCTGAAATTCAACTTTTAAACACTACAAAATTTTTATTTCTAATTCTTTCTCAACAACAGAACAGTTTTCTTTAAAAAAAAAATAAGTTTCAGAAATTGGTGGAGGAGGCATACTTTTAAAAATTCCTAAAAATAAAAAAAATAAGAAAAATGTGGTTTCTTACTGGGAAAACGTTGCTACTGTAGTGTTTTGTGGTTCGTTCATAGGATTCGTAGGCTAATAATAATTTTAACGCAACTTTTCGGAAAACGATAATTTTGATTTTATTTATTAAACAGTAATAAACAGCTGTACGCAGTGCGATAACATTGAACCCAACAACAACTCCGAAGTTCAGATTCCTCTAATTGGACTTTCCAGTCTCGTATTGTTCGGGGTTCAAGCCATTCCAACCAGATTGCGGATTCTTCTGGACAAGCTTTTCTGCATCCTCCAGCACAGTAAAGTTCTTCAACTTCTTCTTAACTTTGGCTGGTCATACGACGACTACCTCAGAGGATATAAATTGAAGGTAACCTGTTTGAATAAATTCTTCCAAATTTTATAAATAGAAAAGTTTCAGCTGCAAATTACATTCAAAAATTGTTCATAAACGGACTTTTCAGCTATGCAAGTTCCTTTCTTTGCCACGTTATATTTATCTGAATTTTGAAGATTCTCTCATGACTTGAGGCTAAACACAACTAAATAGAAATTAAAAAAAAAAGAACTACTTAATAGGTATAGGTTCTTGGACCATTATATATAACTACCATATCTATGGCTTGGACCTTCATGTTGAGGCGTAGGTATTTCTCCGTTTTAAATAGAATTTTTCTATATTAAAGCGTTTTATTATTCCGAGTCTAAATTAATACCAATCAATTATAGTCTGTTAATCATCAAGTTTCTGCCTACTCCACAACAGTTCATAGGCCAGTTTTATCAATATGTATACCTACATTGTAGTTGTATACCTACATTGTAGTTGTATACCTACATTGTAGTTGTATATGACTATCGTTTCTTGTAAGCAGGATAGAAAAAAATTTCATTCACTACTCAAGTGAAGCATTTAAAACACCTCTTTAAAAACTGTGCTTTATTTATAAATGCATTAAATTTAAAAAGTTGCTTTGAAGAGCTGTCCAAGACCCTTTTAATTTTTGAAGACTTTTCAATAGTCTTTATAGTCGTGACACACGTTTCTATATAAATATAAAAAAAACTTTAATTAAATTGAATGTAAGCATGTTAGAGCTTCAAAATTTTTGTTCTGGATCATTTCGTTGAAACTGAACTTGCGTGCAAAATTTGAGTAAATATGCCTTGGCGATACACACTGTGGCGTATCGAGGGTATATATGGTGCCCGGGGGCAAAGTATAAAATGCGCCCCCATCTTCCACTGTCATCCCAATTGGACGACAAAAACCGAAAGAACAGAAGGCGCCCGAGCCATATCTCGAGCCCCCTGCCCAAGAAAATTTTGGAAATCACTTGTGTGAAATAGTTCAAAAATACAATTTTTTAATTTTACATGTTTTACATGTTCAGAAATGACGGAACTTTGGTGAAATTGTTGTCTTCCCTTTTGTTTTTTGGCGCCCCAAAGCCTGGCGCCCGGGAACAGATGCACCTCCTTCGCTACGCCACTGTACACACATAGTGAGCTGAATAAAGCGCTGTAAAAAAGCAATTGCCAAAAAAGCGCCAAAGCTAGTTTGGAAGCCAGATATCCACAGTGAAGAATTATCAAAGTTAATGCACCAGTGAATTATTGAGCAATCAATGCTTAGTGAATTAATTTTAGGAAATTATTGAGATATATGAAAAAGTTTTTCATATTTTCGGAAATGTGTTTAAACTATTTTTTTATCTACTTTATAACTTTTGATGTTTGAAATTTCGAAATAAACAAATTTTCCATTTGCACAAAAAAGCACCAAATTAGCAATAATAAAAACAAATAATTATAATTTGAAAAATTTGAAAAATGCTTTTAATAATTGCTTTGTGACCAAATTTCATACCGAAATCTTATCGTAAAAATATTATCCCGGCAAATAGTAAACAAAGGATCTTTATATTGATTATGACTTTGAAAGTTTTTGTCGTCATTATAACCGCAGACATCCTAGATATGACCTAGGACATCCGGACAAGTAAAAGTAAATAAAAGCATATAACAAAAAACACTGGTTTTGTATATTCTATATATTAAAAAAGGCAATGCATAACATTTTAATTTTATGGTTTTCCTTTCAAGTTTATCGAAGTATGACTTGTGTCAATAAATTATCCTTTCGTTTAAAATCGCTTCTGTCGTTTAATAGCGTCCGCCAAACTACAAAAGAAGGCCGGTAATATCTTTTACTACTCCGATTAAGACCAGATTAGAAGTATATTTACGCGTCTTATTGGTCTAACAACTTTTCAGGCTAGATTTATATTGTAGCTGTACAGGGTCAAATCACCGAGTTTCTTCTTTAATTGCATGGCGACGACCTCTGCCAAATAGCCGGCGCTACGGAGACTCGAGTGAAATATCATCGGACCACCGAGATCGTGAGCGGCACATGGGCGGGCGGGTGTGTATCTCGTCTGTCGTTCGTAATTGCTTCTTAAGCGCAGGTTTTATAGCTTAAAAGTACGGACGCAGGAGTCTATCGACTGGGGAAAACAGATTTGATGGGAAGGTTTTAAAAAATTTATCGCATGTGCTGCTCCGGGTGACCCCCACGGCCCCGCGGTTCATTGCGAGAGAGGAGGAAAAGAAGAAAAAAACTTGCGCCGGCCCTTCTTCCATTACCTCCATCATCTTCCTCGGAATCAACTTCCATGTTTTTTTCTTTGCTCAAAAAACCATCTCGCGTCGAGCATCTTCAACTCTCCCACCGGCCACCGATTGCCGCGCTCGACTTGAACAAATGACCGCGGAGCAGTCGTGTCATCACCAGCGTCCATCATTGCATTGATCAGCCTCAAGCCATATATGCGAGCTGTAAAGTTGCCTTTGCGCGTCCGTGTATGCATGTGCGTGTGCGTGTGCGTGTGTATTTGTTTGTATATATACTTGTGTGTGTGTGTGTGTCCAATTATATTTTCATTTTATTTTTCTTAAAAAACTAAAAAGACGCTGAAATCGAGAGTTTTCGTTTCTCATTCAAACTTTCGTTATTCGCACGATTTTGATAATTTCCAGAGAGTAGCCAACAGCGATATTTTTTTATTATAACTACAAATTATCTTTAAAAATTTATAACTATTATAACTACAAATTATCTTTAAAAATTTACTCAACCATTATTTAATGGTTAAAATAAACTAAAAATTAACACATCCAAAAATAATGTTTTATGACGCCCTCGTGCATATAAAATAAAATATTTCCTAATCGTTTATATTTTATAATCGAGTTGATGTTAATAACAACGGCCGCTGGGATGGTCCCGCGGTAGATTTCTTAAGGTGCCTTCTTTTAACGACTCGGAAATTGTACAGCGGAGGCGATGCAGGAAGATCAAAGAGAAAGACAACTTCTGCTTGTGTCACGTGCCAGAAAATGGTCGGATCAAGCGACATTCGACACTTAATACTGATCTCTTCTCGTAGGTTTCTGACTAGAAAAAAAAGATTATTTTTAATCTATTTAAATGATTATCTAAAAAAAGAGATTATTTTTAATCTATTTAAATGATTATCTAGAAAAAAAGATTATTTTTAATTTATTTAAGTACGATTTATTCAAATGATTACCTACACACAGCTTTATCATTCATCCACACGAGACCATAATTTTTTCAGTAGGTGCAGCTTCGAATGAACGGAACATTGTTTCTTCTTTCTTACCTGGTGATGAAAAATAAATACATCAGGAAACAAAACAAATCCACTTTGCGTCTGGAACGTTGATCATCGGTCAGAAAGAGCTAACAACAAAAAAGTTGATTGTTTGTGAGACACGCGATCGTCGAATGACGATAACGCGCCAATTTGTAGCCCCGTTGATCTTGTTATGACACACAACTTCCGTCTTGTGGTTGTTCGCGCCCTTTCTGTCTTTTGATTCTAATTGAATTTGACTCGAGAAAATATTACGGAATTTTTTTCCCTTCTTGGAATCAAGATACTGTGCCTTGTTTATGACTTCTTTAAGGTTAATAAAAACCAGTTTTTCTGAATAAATACCAATATTGTATAATAATGTAATTACGAATATTATTAATATAAACAATAATAATATTGATATAAATGATATTAATCAACTATTTGATTAAACTCTTCACAATATCCACCAAAAAGTAAAATTAAAAAAAAAATTACATGTATAAAAAAAATAAAATAGTAAAAATAATATTAAGTTGTATTTAAAAAATAGTTTATAGTACTCTACGGACTGGATTAGAAGTACTTTTTAACTAAATTGCTTATACCATCCATTAATTTTTTTATTTATTGAATCACATTGCGCGCACACACGCACGCACACACTTACGCATGCACACACACACACACAAACAAACAAACAAACAAGCAAGCAAGAACACACACACACACATACATACATACATGCATGCATGTGCGCATAGGCGCATGAGATGCGAGTTGAGAAACTTGAGGGATGTTCGTGATGTACATGCGTCATGCGTTTCAGTTGATACTCGCGAGAGGAGAAGTCTTGTCACGACCGCAGATCAGAGAGGCAAGATTGATGATAAACTGGGGGCGAGGCAAACAGAGATCAGAAATTGGAAAGTTGGCGAGACCTTGTCGTGAGCGCTCATAACACCTTAGGGTGCAATCAGACACGGGTCGCCTATTTTTTTCTACAATTTGTGCACAAACTACTTTCTCTCCTCTCACCGTGTGTCTCTGTCCCGTCGTAAGATTTCTTCCAATCCGCATTATTCGAAACGTCGAGTGGAGTTTTCTTCGCATAAAAGCTTTTTTTTATCGAAGTTATTCAGATCGTGCAAATGATTTTGTTTAAACGCAAATATATGTTAACAGTATTTAAAAAAGAAAAAAAAAACAACTTCAAAACGCAGTTTTATAAATTTCCAATCAGCTGTGGAGGACATGGAGGGAGCACAGGGATGGGAAGGGAAAACAGGGGGAGAGCACAGGGTGGGGGAGGGAGCGCTGATTCAAGCTTGACCCGCGCACGAACAATTACGGGGCGGCCACGAACTTGTCTCGTCATAAAAGAAAAAGAAGACAAGATTGAGGTCATACGTTACATATGGGACAATACGAGTGGGCTGTTTTTGCACGTCTGGTATTATCTCGAACGGCGACTCCTTTATGAGTTTGTCATTTGGAAATTGATGCGCTGTACCAGCAGGAACATGACCGGATCTAATACGAGGCATAGGTCCGATTTACTCGCTCCATCCGTATACGACAAATTGTCCACGCATTCATTCCATGCGTGCGATGTCGTGAACACCGTTTCGACGCGTTTTAAGAGCCTGGAAATTTGAATTAAATTGCTTAATCGATTTTATATCTCTTATTTGAATAAACTCCTTTAAGTTTCTTTTATTATTTTATGCACCTACTTAATTAAAATAAAAGCGTTTCTAATAATCGATTATTCAAATAATTTCATCTATATTAATCAATTTGATAATGCAAAATCTTTTGCTAAACGTACATTTTCAATTTTAGGATTCAATCGGAAACAACTTGAACGTTTGGACAACTGTGAATTACACAGAAGAGAAGTTGATTATGTATCAATTTCTAAAGTTCAACTGGACAAAAGCATTGGCTCACAACATGATAATTCAGCAGGCCAGCGAGTGCAACGACTTTGGATTCTACAACAACTTAATCGCTTCCGCAAAATCTTACGAATTCACGTATTCTCAACTACTGGCGAGAATGTATCCAGATCTGGTCAACTTTTGTTCTCCGTTTCGTTACTTGAGACCGGAACGATTCTGGAATCTCCATCCGTTCTACTACGGTTCAACGTCACCCAGAGAAGTATCGAATTCTCCGGCGAACAACAACGAAACTGACGCAGCTTCAGAACTGAACAATCTCTCGAACGGTTCTCGTATCGATCACAAAGCGACCTCGTCTCCGCCCGAACTTCAAGAATCAACTACTTTCAGTAGTCCCAATACTAGCGACAAAAGCGATTCTGTAAAAAATTACTACGCTAAAGACGTCAGGAAAACGTTTCAAATTAATCAAAACGAATCCTCTAAAACGTCTTTGTATTCTGAGTCTTCTTATCAGAATGATAATAATCATTCCAAGCAATTGCTTTCGTCTACTACTTCAATAACTCAGCCTGCACAGTACACTGTCAGGAAATCTTCAGACAGCAGTAGACCACCGGTAAGAGCAGGATATAACCAAATAAAAGAAGATTACAAATTAAAAAGCATGAAACGCATGGGAAGCCTGGTTCGACGTCCGTGGCAGACAACCCTCGGATACGGAGGAATACTGGTTTCGAACGGCAAGAAGAGAGTCCTGTGTTCGGCGTGCAATAAAACCTTCTGCGATAAAGGTGCTTTGAAGATTCATTACAGTGCCGTCCATCTTAAGGAAATGCATCGTTGTACGATCGAAGGCTGCAACATGCTGTTCAGTTCAAGACGCAGCAGGAACAGGCACAGTGCCAACCCGAATACTAAACTTCACATGGATCACAAGAGAAGAAATCAGGCTTCATTTGCCGACGGGCGCCAGCTGCCGACCATTTATCCCAATCCAAACACCAGCTATATGAAAGCTCAGAACTGGACTGCTCTCAGCCACTCCTTGCCAACGAGAAATTTCTTGAATCACAACGAGAGAAGTTTTGAATCAGAAAGACCAGCCAGTCTTTCCCTTTTAACTAACGAGTCCAAGTCGTGCGACGCAAATTTTACTGATTCCATCGAGTCTTGTTCGAGCGCCCAGCAGAGCACAGTCAGCATTAATAACCAGTACTCAAGTCTGGGACAGGAGCAGTCGCTGAACGGAGCAGAAATCAGAATCAACAAGAGAAAGAATGTTACTCCCATCAAACACATCACCGACGAAGTTACCGATAATAATGTCTTACCGACAGTACACAGAGCTATCAAGATTGAAAATCAACCAAAACTCACTAATCACGAAAGCAATGACAAGCTGCAAGAGCGTTCAATCGATGAAGCCAATCAGTTATACAAGCATCTACCGTATTATACAATGTCTTTCTTTACAAGCCAAAGAAAGTACTGCGAGCAGAACGGAGGCGAAACTACATCAGCTAGTCCTCTCGTGTGTGACAACTTCGCAAAAGACTACACTTCGGCAAAAAACATTCATTCAAGACTACCCTCCGTGGACCTTATGATGACAGGCAGCTCTAGAGCCGAATCGCTTACAGAAACCGTCAACGCCACTGAGTCCTTTGTGTGCCAGATATCTGGATGTAACGCATCCTTTCCTTCGAAACGCAGCAGAGACAGGCACAGCTCAAACATACTCCTCCATAGAAAACTTCTGTCAACATCGGCAGAGTGCTTCACTAGAGATATCCTGCCATTCAGACTCAACATGCCGAGATACCTCAGCGACGGTTTTGATTATGTTGGCAACAATGAAGAAAGCGAAAAATACAGCGCCAAGGCAGATGGAAACTGCAGTCCTTCGGAAAGTCTAAGTGAAGAAATTGATTTGCAAAGTTTGAAAAGCAAATAATGAAAAAATACTTTATTTAAAAAATCAATAAATAATTACTTTGTAGACAAATAGGAACTTGTAAAGTTAAAAATTAGTTTTTTTAATGTCCATTGTCACTGCAGTGACTTAATTGGTCGGCACTATCCACCTTAGTTTCATTATTATCATTAGTTGGTGGAGCTTGTTCTTCTAATTCTTTTTCATCATTAGAAATCGAATCAGCTTTTTGGTCGTCCATAATTTTTCTCTTCGGAATGACACTGTAGAATGACTCTTTCCAGTTTTGCGTTTCAGTAAACTTCAAGAGGATTTCAAAAACTGTAACAAAATTATTAGCAAGTTTAGTAATGCCAAGTAGGAATTTTTTATAAACTCTGAAAAATAGCATTAAATTATAAACATTATGAATATTTAAAAAAATGCAAATAAAAAAAATCACCATGGTTTACGGCCAGAACATTTCGGCAGGATAGCTTCATGAACTGACCAATCGGCAACTGTGCATGTCCTATCTCATTCTTCTGTGCCAGATTGAAGCACAAGCCCTTGATTTTGAAATAAGTGAAATAAACATAATTAAAAGCCTTAAATAAATTATGAATCCAGGAAACACAAAATAATAATTAATTAATTAAACCTTGTGATGATTATGATCCACTAAACCTCCGATTATGTAAACCTTTTCGGGCGAAAGGCTCTCTAAAACATTCGGAGAGTCGCTTGTTAAATAAACTATTTCTTCTTTGTTGAAGTTTTCTAGATAACTGTTATCTTTGATGTTAATCTGTCAAAACAAACAGGTAATAAAAAGCATATAAAAATCTTCATGTATTTTATTTGCTCAAGAAAAATAAACGCTCGAAAAAGTAGCAACAAAATGTATAACTAACATCCCAAGATTTGTAATACCCAACTTGATCAAGTCTAGATAATGTTTTCTTTTCGAGACTGGTTAAATAGAGCTGTTGAAATATAAAAAATGTTATAAATATTGCCAATAAACTAAAGTTTTCACTATTAAATTTAAAAAAATATTTCCAATAAAAGAAATTAAGACCTTAAAGAGACCTGCATTGGATTAGTCGCTCTTCGATTCCTGGCATAGCAATATTGAAGCTGTTGTGATAACTTCATGATGTCCTTGATGCAGGAAATTCCAAAAAAATACAATTTCATAAAATTGAAAAAAAAATGATTTAGTAAAATTGAAAAAAAATTGAACATTAAAAAATAATACATATATATTCTAACTTTTTCTGCCATGAGGTCATCAAAAGAACAGTCTACGACTACTCGAACTTTACAGCTTGAATCTTTCATAGTGTTTTGTTTTAATTTCTTTTTTGAAGGACCCAAGTCTTCGTTGTTTGCTGCTTTTTCTAGACGCTTCAATTTGCGCTTTTGTCTTTCGTTTGCCCTAAAAATTCAATGTAATTAAGTTCAATACCATGTAGTTATAATATTATTTTTATTCTCTGAAAAAATTCACAAGCAAGAAACTACAGCAAAAAAGGTTTTTGAAAAACCCGACTAAAATAAATTATACCTTTAAAACATTTGATCTATGACATAATATTACAACCAAATTTAACAATAAAAATTTTATGATAAAAGGGTGTTAGAAAAAAAATAGAATTGAATGAAAAAGAACTAATGATGCTGGTCTGTAATGAAAAAACAAGATTTAGTAGCAGATGATATGAGATGAATTGAAAAAGAATAAACTGGACAGAAAACATAGAGTTTAAATAACCTACGATGGATCAAATCATAAAATAAGCAAAAGAAATGCTGAGGCTTGAAAGATAGAAGAAAAGGCATGGAGCTGGAATTAATTAGCGGAACTGAAAAATAAAATTAAATAGTAAAACTAAGAGTTGGGTGCATGTTGAGAATACTCAATAAATTTTTTAAGAGATAGAATAAACAGTAATAAGCACCCAGCTAACAAATACTTTGAGAATTTGATGTTACAAATTGATAAGTGTAGAAAAAGACATAAAAAGAGAACCAAAATCTTTTTTATTTAGTCATAAACTTTATGACATAAAGTATAATCTGATGAAAAACAATTAAGATGAAAATAATAAAATATAATAAACAATTTTGTTAGAAGAGATAGCAGATTAGCTTGTGCAAGACCTCCTCTCTGGCTTTTTACTTAAGTATTCTTCTCGTTTTTTCATTTTTTTAAGCTGTCGCTTTGACATCGCTTGAACCTCAGTTTCACCGTTGACATCGTTTTCTTTGGGCAGGCTTTCAATTTCATCTTGTGCAGCCACCACACTTTCACCCTCCATTCCACCGGTACCAATAATAAACAAGCACGACAAATAATAACAAAACGTGGTTGATAAAATCGTGAAAGAGACGGAACACAACATTGAAAAATATTTATTTTATTTTAAACTTGGAAAATGTTTGTTATTAACAAAAATTTGTTTTTTTTTTAATTATTTATGTTAAATTTTTTAAAAATTTGTGGTTTAACATGTGATAAAGTTTTCAAACGTTATGAGGTAAAAAATCAATATTTTAATTAAAAATATTAAATTCATTTTAACAAACATTTAGTGAGCGATATCATGTGCTCTCACGGTGTGTTTTGGTTTAGTTTTAGTAGCGTACAACCCGAAAGCTAAATCGTCTATATAATATTTATGAGTCAGTAAAAATGGAAAAGTGCGTAATTGGAGACACGGAGATTGATTTGCCTGAGCCAGTTGTAGATGATGTAATTATGAACTTATTATCTCCATCCAATGCATCTATTATAATTATAATTATATTCTATAGTATAGTAATCTATAGCCAGCTTCAGCTGATTTTTACTAGAAATTAGAAAGCTTTATTTTATATTATTTATGAACCACTACTAATCAAAGTATTCAGCTGACCGTAATTATTACAGTGTAATATAATGTTTAAGGCGTTGGTTTTTTTGTAGCAGACAGTTTCAACTCAACAGTTGAGTAAAAATTTTATCTCTGTAGTTTCAGATTTTCAAGGAAGTCATAAGTGAAGAAACTTGGTCCAATACACTTTCTGAAGATGAAAAGCTATATTTATTAGTGAGTATTTTTGCTTTTTTCTCCTTTTTTAAATTTAATTATGAAGTGTCAGTTTTGAGGAATAAGCCAATTTGTCATCTAGAGTTTCCTGCCGAATTTTACTGTAAATGACGCTGAAGAAAAACAGAAGACATTAAAGTAATTACTAAGCTTATATATTTTTGAATTTTATATTTAGTAATCTATCATATTAGCTTAGTCAGTTATTTTGCAAATATGTCACTATCGCTTTAGCATAATTAATTAAATTTTATCTATGAATTTATCTATCTGAATTAATCAGAATTTTAAATTTGCTTTATATTTACTACATCTCATTATAGTAGAACTTAATTAAAATATATCAAAGCAATAGACACTTCATGACATTCTCTCCTATTCCATATCTTAGGACATTTTCCTTTTTTCTGGGGTAGGATATTTTTTTTAGTAGTATTGAAAACAAAAATAAATTGTTTAAAAAAATGATTAGTGACTTATCCAGTTTTTCAAAGTAAATATATTAACCAAAACCTACTAACACAAACAGAAGTCACATTAGAAACCTTTCCATCCCATCGATTTGTAGGGTATACAGGGCATACACAACCCTTATTACTATGAGCAGTACTTATAGTAGAATGGAATACAATTTTGTATCTGATGATATCTGCAGCACAAAACTGGCGAGTCTTTACGTTAACGACACAGCATGCATTACGATCAAATAATTAACTTTACTGGGTGTCAAATCGGGAAGCTTTCACGTGCAAGGCTAACACTGTACTGAATTGGCTAACCTAGCACCGTAAAGTAATATAGAGAAAGCGTCTTGCTTGGTGAAAAAACTGTCCAAGGAATTAAATGTTCACTGTGAATGTCTAGGAAGGAAATAGCTGTTTCCAAAAATCACAAATATGAGACGCACCATTCTTCTGCCAATGAATATTTGACAGAAATGTGAGTCTTAAATGTAGGGGCAGTTAGTAAGGGGCACCACTGTCTGCTGTGTTTGTTGGCATAGTCTGCCAAATCTATTGAATTCTGCTTATTTACTATGAAAACTATTTGTTTTGAGTTTGTGATAATTGAATTTTTCTTATTTCAGACTGTTATTTTCGGGTGCTAATTTTTCATTTGGTAATCCTTTGCAAAAAATTCATCAAAGTTTAAAAGGTTTTGTAAACTTCAGTTTTTGGAATTTTTTTAAAATAAAAGTTATTTTTAATTATATTTTATTTAAATAAATTGTATATTGTCCTGTTTCTAATAAAGACGGTTCTTGTCATCCGGATGTCGTGAAGTACTCTAACTTATGTAAATCCATTGAAGAGAAGAATCATGAATTTAATATGGGACTGTATTATGAAAAACTTCTTCGTGATGCAATCATTAACAGACAGGTTGCAGAAGATGCTTTATATATATATATATATATTATTTAAAATTTGTTAAATGTAGTTTTCAAAATTATTTTATTTATATTTAACTAGCGGGGGCTTTTTCGCTCCTGTTTCCTTCCCGCTTGCGCTCCCGCTCCAGGTCGTTATCCGTTCCCTGTCGCTTTCCCGCTCATTTTTTCGCTCTCAGTCCCCCCCCCTAGATCCGATTCTACATACATACATACATACATACATACATACATACATACATACATACATACATACATACATACCTACATAGATACATACACACACATACATACTTTGAATGAGCATTTAGTGCCGAAATATTGTAAAAAACACATACTTACATACATACACACATACATAAACACAGACACACATACATGCACATATACATACATACATACACACATACATACGCACATACATATATATATAGTTCCCGCTCACTCACCCGCTGTGCTCCGCTCATTTTGTGACGGATTTCAAATTTTTTTTCTCTATATTTGATTCCCCTTGACTCTCAAGGTTGTGTGAACATTTCATTACGATCGGATGAATGGTGTAGCAATGCATAAAGGACATATATATATACATACAAACATTCATTTTTATATATATAGATAGTTTGTGTATTTGTTGTATTTCTGTTGAAGTTTTTTATTTGAATTTAGAAAATTTTGGACAAGTTGTATAATACATCTGGTAAGGAAGACAAAAATGACCATATTTATTCAAAAAATTCTTCAAAATCAGTTCAGAACAAGAGCATTCACTATCGAGTGAACCAGCGATGTTTTGAGTGAGATAATTTTTTTTCCTACAGAGTAATAACTTTTTTAAAAATTATGTATTAAATTCATTTTTTGATAAAATAAAAATAAATAAACTTCAGCTCAACAAGAACATGTTATATAAAATAAAGTTGTTTTTTAACATCATGATATAAATATAAAACCAAACTCTGTCAAAGAATTCATTTATAAATTTGTTATTTTGCATTTTAGGTATTTGAAAGAAATCAAAAATGAAGCTGGTGATAGTGAGAGTGTTTCTTCAGATGATGATGATGACGTAACTCTCCAATGTTATGGAAGTCCGAAGATGTTTTTGAATAACTTTGAAACTTTTACTAAAGTTAATTCTACGGATAAAGAAGGTTTTTACCACGAAGAATCATTTTGTTTCCAGTTGTACTAAATTATAGTTTAATTATGAAATTTATTTTTTTATTCTTTTTTATTTCAATTATTCAAAGTTATCAGCGTTATTTTTTTTAGAACCAGAAAAACCTAAAAGTCAGATTTTAGTGTCAAACGAACATTTCAAAGAATTAATGAGGAAACATAGAAAGAGAAAATTAGAAAAGCCGGTTTGTTTCTGAATTATTTTTATCAACAAATAAATAAATACAACAACAAATTATATTAAATTATTAATTATATATATATATATATATATATAATTAAAAAATAATTAAAAAATATTAAAATAAAGAGCATAATAATTACTTGTTAATGTTAATGCAGGATCATCCAACTCTTGTAACAACAGGGCTTTCACTCGATGAAATTCTTGAAAGGGTTAACTTTTCAAAGAAACCAAAAACCACTGGTAACTTATTTGTACTTTATATTCAGAAAATAAATTATTTAAAATTATTATTTTTGTGTGTAATTTGTTGTCTGCCAGTTAAAACGAAGAATACGAAACAACGAGGAATGGAAGAAGGTGTTGACGATCTCGGTACTGTTCAGAGCAGGAAAGATTTCGGATTCGAGATTGGTCCCGATGTCAAAGTGGAGAGGTTGAATGGAATATTGAAATTCTATGCTGAAAGTTTTTTCTATAAAAATTATTTAGTTTGGTAATTTATACAATTTTTTTTTTATTTATTGAAATTGATTTTTTTGCAAAAGTTTTGACCAAGAGAAAGATGAATCTTCTTCTAATTTCTTCTCATTCCTCAAGGAATTAATCTGCACTGAACACAAACAAAGCATTTCCCTAAGTAGGGTATGTTAATCTTTTGTACATTTCCCTAAGTAAGGTGTGTTAATCTTGTGTACATTATTTGTTTTAATGTTTTTTTTTTTTTATTTAAAGAATATTGTCATTTAAATAACTTGGAATTATTCTCATTTTAATCCTGAAATTCAAGCTGGAAGAAAAAATAAGCGAATGTTTAAATTGTGAGTCTGTCTCAACCTCAAGAAATGCATGGGTTACGGAATATTACGATTGGATACAACTTCTCCTTCCTGCTCTTAAGTTTCTATCTGGAGAATTAGATGGTTTGTTTTCATTCAGTTTTTATGTTAATTTCAATTTTTCCGGGTCAAATTTGTGTTTTTGTCTTGAAGCGGATTTTTCAGCGATGAGACAGTTTATAAACAAATTGTAACATCTCAACCTGTATTTGACGGGATTGCATTAAAATGAAGATTATAATCTGCCATTCCTTTCTGATATAGAATGTTTTAATAGGTTATGAAGAAGAACATTTCACTCCTATGGTATGCTTCAACGAAGCTGACCAAACGTGGAGATGGAAATTGAATTCAAGTTGCGCCGATAACGATGAGCAATTATCTGTTTTGTATTATCGCTGGATGGAACGCTGGAACAGCGAAGAGCTGAGGAATTCGTTGGCAGACCTCGCTGCTCCTGTTCCACCTCCCAGGATGTTTGTTTGAATTTTTTGTGTTTAATTTCTTTTATTTGTTCCCTTTTTGTGTATTTTTTTAAAATATTGTTTTCGTTCGAGCAAGGAGAAGCTATTGTTGGTAAAATAAGTTTAATCTCATTGAATTTTGTTCAATTCATGATTGAATTGTAGAATTGATAAGTTAACAAATATTAAATCTTTTAATGGAATTTATACACTCACTCAACCCAGGTACACAAGCTATGTTGTTCAGCCTTCAACAAATGAAGATAAAGATTTGTTCAGGGCCCAGGTAAGTAAATGTTTATTTGAATTTATGTTCTCAGAAAATCCACAAAATGTGTTTATATCATTTAAAACTGATTTAAATAATTTATTTTCATTTTACTATTTTAATAATATTTGCGAAGGAGGAGGAACGTTTCACGAATCCGCACAAAGCATTCACGTACATCATGCATGGATACGAGTCAACGGTTGGGCCGATAAAAGGAATGTACAACAAGGAGAACAGCATGATCAAAGCACGAGAGCATGCACTGCTCATTAAGGATAGGCCTCCATGTGTCAACATTCTTACTTTAGGTTGAACAAGAATTTTGTTTATTTAATAATAAATTAACATAAATTTTTTGTTTTTTTTACTTTGTTATTAAACAAATATTTTAATTTATGAATAATATTTTGTTATTTGAGATATTGATTGAAATTACATTACGTTTCTAGTACACGACAGTGCGGCTAGAATGCCAAATGGAGAAGGTACAAGGAGTGACATTTGTGAACTATTCAAAGATTCACAGTTTCTAGCACCAGGTGTCAGTGATGCTCAGGTATTTATAAATTTATTCTATCATTATTACTACACAATTGCTGCATTCAGCTGCTTATCTTTATTTTTTCAAACTGAAGCAACATTTATAATTTACTTGTTTCAAGTAACTTTTGTATTACTTAATGAACTTAGGCGACTGCTACATATTCAGTTTGTTGATAGCATTAATGTCATTTATTAATATGCAAGATTTATATCTAAAGGCACACTTGTGTCCTTGTTTCATGGCTGACTTGCTTTTCAGCTTCGATAAAAGTCACTTTAGAAATTTTATCATGGATTATGAGTTTACTGATTAACTGATATTACTTTAATTGTGAATGAATATTTTTATTTGAATAAATAATAAGTTTTTTGATATCGTATAAACTTAAAGATCAACACGGTCGTCAGTGGAGCACTCGATAGGCTTCATTACGAAAAAGATCCGTGCGTCAAATACGACAACTCTCGCAAGTTGTGGATTTACAGACATCGCCACAGGACGGAGGCTGAATTCGGTGAGCAGCTGGTTTTTTTTTCTCTCAAGTTTTAAAAAGTTCAGTAACACACGTTGATCTTGCATTTCTAATTTCGCATTTCGTTTCTAGAAAAAATTCATCAAATACAAAGAACGGTTACGAGAGCTAAAAAAGTTATTTTGCCGAAAAAAGGTTCGCTGAGCAAACTTCAGATGTCCATTGCAAAGGTATTAAATAATAATTCGTTTTTAATTTTCAGTTGTAAAATTAGTTATTTAAAGATTCTACTGTTAATCTTTTCTATTAAATTTCTTCACTCATAGCTTAGTAGTTATGTCGACACTCTCCTTAGTGTTTTCATCCAAACATTTTTATCTGTGTTTAACTGTTGTTCTGTTCTATAACAAGCAGAAAGATGGTGTTAAACATCAAGGAAAATTAACATCTCTTCAGTCTACAATCCCAGCAAACCTGCCTGCCAAAAATGTAACGTCTACAGTCAGTTCTCCAGGACAGAAATTCATGAGATCACCCCCCCCACCGATGAACAGTCCCCCACACACGTTGGCTGCAAGTTCAAGTACTTCTTCACTGTTAAGACAGCAACAGCCTCCCCCTCAACATGTTCATACAGTTCTTCAATTGCCAGGTTTCTCTCTGAACAAATGTGTTCTTTTTCGAATACACATGTCCATGTTGATTTCTGATGAATTTTCGAGTCTACCAGAATTATGTTTAAGATAATTTTGACACCAGTTTTAACTACTTAGCCTCAAAGTTGGTAAATTGATTTTTTTTCACTTTTAACTAATTATTTGATGTTTGAATTTTAGATGGTTCAATTATAAAGGCCAGTGCACCAAATAGATTGCCCAATACACCTGTAAGGGTAGCAAAAGCTTCAATTCCTTCGTCTGCTGAAAAGGTGAACTGTTGTTATCCGAAATGAATTTTAATTTATAATAATTATAATTCTGTGTGTGCATAATTATCATTCATATAGGTGTACTCCTTACTCTCCAACAAAACCGTGACCCAACATCCTGTCAGCTTCGACCAACAACCAAACATTACAATTCCACAGGCACAACTTCCCAAACCTACTACACTTCCTAAAAGCACGCCGCTTTCTTCTCTCACTCCTTCGTCTCTAAAATTTTCGCCTCTCAAAACAGATGCTTCTCAGCTGAAGCTGATATCACAGCTGCAGCAGCAACTACTTCTTCATCAGCAGCAGAAGCAGTTGCAGACAACTATTTTGAAGACTTCCTTAAGGGGCCTGGCACCAGTTGCAACAAATTCCTCTGTGGTCCGACCTTTGCTACAGTCTCCGACATCGATTGCTACTTTAGTCTCGAACCAGAAAATACAAGTAGTGTATACTAATGTTTTCTCTTTCAAATTAAAAAATAAATTAACTTTTTATTATTTTTTTTTTAAACAGATCCCTAATTTCTCGACAGCTCCCAAGGTGGCGAACATGCCATCCAGCAACTATGTGTCTCAACTGTTGAAGGGAAACACGATTGTCCTTCCGTCTTCCCTTGCTTCCTCTTCTACCGCATCGATCACTAACCTCTCGAACATCTTCTGTGTTTCTATTGCTAACAGTTCTTTAGCTCAACTAAACTCTAGCAACCTGATCAGAAACCAGGCCAACACCGGCAGTTCGGGTGTAAGAGTCTTGTCCTTGCCGACGAGATTGATCGTTCCCGAACATCAACAGCAGAGAAGTATATTACTGACTCCTACAGTAAGTCAAGCAATCAACCAGACGCTCTTAAATCCTTCGGCCTTGTATCTCACAGCAAATGTTCACAATAAGCCAGTTCAGGGTATGGGTAACCCGGGTGTACGGACCTCCATCATAGGTTCGGCGCCGTCAGTGAACTCTTCCATCTCACTTTTGTCTCCTGGGGAGGTCAGATTGACCATCATGAGACCTAGGGGTCCTGTGGCCACTCAGCAAGAACGATCCATCGGACAGCCGCAGATGTTACAGGCCCGTCTGCCTGCATCACTTCAGGGATTCCTTCAAATCATCAACAGGGCCAATCCACCATCCACTTCCTCGGGTTGAATACAATTTATTACAATTCAAGGAAACCTGCTATACGAAGAAATTTTTGTTGACTTTAACCATTGAATTCAATTATTTTTCCAACCTTTATTAGGTTTTTCTATCAACCAATCAAATTGAACCTTACATTCATGTTTGAAACCTGCTGATACAATGAAATGTGGAAACTATGGAAATTTTTTTATTTTCTTTTCGGTTGCTGATATTCTTTTCTTTTTGGTTGCTGAAATTTTCGTTTAATTAAACTTTTGTTTATTAGAATTTAAAACTTTTAGTTCATCATTTATGAATAAATTTTGTTTTCGATGAAAATTAGTTGCAAAACATTGCATGCTCGAGGTCGCTAAACTGAGAAAACAATTCATCCGCACTTCAAGAATTTAATGATCTGTAATCAACGGCTCACCCAAGTTAAAATCGTCTCAAAACTTACTTATTATTTATTCATCTAGAAAACATCAAGAGGACAGAAACAAACTTTAAAAATTGAAATTTTTTTATACAAAAGAATCAATCAAAAAAGAAATTGATTTCTTCACATACAGCCTCTACAGCAAGCCATTGTAACACCTCTCAGCTTGTGCAAAATTCATCAATCAATAATTTACGAAACGATTCAAACAGAAACATCTAAAACGTTCATCATAATTAATTTCAAAAGATGATGATTAAGCGGGCAGTGAACCTGATGAGGTCTGTAAGATTATAAAAACAAAGTACTCAACTAGCATCCGATACGAATTGTCTTTCCTAGCTACAGTTTCAGCCCTACCTCAATGTTAACAGATATAAGTGTGCTGCGTCCTGATGTGGCAAAGCGTTTTGAACATCACAGATGAAACAAAAACATAAAACTTATAGAGAAATGATTTGAACACTTAAAGATAGAACGAAGAGAAGAAGAAAGTCCATTGCTTGATAGTGATGACGAACCTTGCACATGCACGCATGCATGCATCTTCCATTCGTTTCTGTCAAGTAGGCGGCAAGAAACAACAACAACCAAACATGCACGACAACAATTCACGAAACTCGACCGTCACGACATGATACGAAACATTTCCACTATTTAAAGTCACGCATGAATGTCTGACCACAAGTCATAGATTGAAAAACAAATTAAAACTTGGCTTGATCTGTGCTATCCTTCTCATGAGCATTGTAACACTATAAACATTTCATTAGGTTAAGTTTCAAACATCAGCCAGTATGTGGAAAGCAGCAGAAAAGAAGATATGATAAAATTGTTGTATAAAAAGTTGAAAGAACAAAAAAAATAAGTTGAAAAAAAGTCATTCACGCTGCAGCACGTCGCTTGTCCGCAGATGCAGCAGGTCCACCCACGCAATGAAAACCAAACAAGAAATATACACAATTGAACTACGCTTATAATAAACACCACGTTCCGAACCAAACCGAGAAAATTAAAATGATTGACAATATTTATAAAAAAAAAAAACTAACATAAAAATCCATGATTGATTGTTAATATGTCAAATTATATCGCACAATTGATAGACATGATGAACACAATAAGAACCACCATTCAAATTACAAACCAGAACAAAAATAATTTATCAAATGTAGTTAACAACTAATTCATTAAAATGAGAAAAAAAAATGGAAAGCTCTAACAAACGTAATTAAAATATCCATTAAAAACACGTCGGATGTAAACGCCGCTGCACTACAAAAATACTGAATACACCTCATCTAAAAATCGACAAAAAAATTACAGATTCACAAATGAAGTATTAATTTGTTTTTTTTTTATGTTTTAAAGAGACTGCTTGTTAAAGATGGATAGAATTGCTGGTCGTGATTACATTGAAAACAAGAAATAAAAAAAAAAATTGCATATGCTACATGAACATCCGCGATCCCAGAAACGAAGCATCGATGGCCAACGGAGACGAGGATGGCCTCACAGAGCAGGCGATCACCAATTCCTGGCTGCGAGACCGGGTCTGTTGAGAGACATGAAATAGATCTGAGACGAAGAACCAGCCCGATCGGATGAAAAGAAAACCTGGAACGATTATCGTTAACATCAATATTCCATAATAGTCTTAAGTTCCATCATCATCATCATCATCTTGGGTTAAATGCATTCACCTTAACTAGGTGGGTTTTATTGGCAAAGTTTTATCTAAATGCACTTCTTGTAAAACTTCGCTTCAGTTTTCTATTACAACAGACAGGGAGAGCATGCAAGTTGACCCCACCCATACAGCCTATGAGAAAAAGCTACCAGCAATAAAAGCGTTTATTAAATAAAAAACAATGTTTGCTGGCAGGAAAACTTTTCTTTTCATTGTTTTTTTTCATTGCGTACAAAAAACAAAAAGTTCTATGTGGTTAAAAAAAATATTTATTTATAACACATTTTCATAATAAATTAGTAATATAAATAAATAATTAACATATTTATTTCTATATTACATTTTCATAATATATTAGTAATATAAATAGATAAATAATTAACATATTTTTGTAATGACACACTGACCTTATCATTTCTCTCACACAAGAATTTCAATCTCTGTTCTTTCTTGTGCATAAACACACCATCCAAATGACCCGTCTCTGCCGATCTTATCTCGATGGCTTTATTACCCCACCCCATGATCTGACCTGTTCCTATATAAGCTGAAAATGACAAACAATTAATTATTAGTTTTTATTTGTTTATTTTTATGCATTAAATTTCAAATCTGATAGATATACTACTCATCAACTTAAACAGCCTTATTAATATGTCTACACTGAGACAGTAAGAGGCTTCAATGTAGATGGGTCAAGCGTGTGTATATGGAGTCAGACAGTTTAACATGTGAAGTTATATATAAAGGATTTAAAAACAAAATCTTTCAAAAATAAACTTTAAAATGTATAATGTGGTCTAAACAAGAGTAATAATTCTTCAACAATGATATAGATTACAAAACCTTAAATTAAATAACAATAAGGTACTCTAACTAATAAAAAGGGTACTACCAACCAAGAAGATGGGTACTACTAACTAACAAAAAGGGTACTACTAACCAACAGAGGTCGGTTCCTCCCCCCACTGCAAGATGACATTCTTTGAAAGCTTACCATTGGAGTCTGCATAAACCCCCTCATCTGAAAAATAAACATTTATACATTTGTAATTATGCAACATTTTTTCCATTTTTAGAAAAGTCACATCGAACAGTGCAAATATATTTTTTCTTTAATTATAATATTATATACATAAATCATTAAAAAAAATTATATACACATATTATACATTCACACATACACACTCACACACATGCACGCATTATTTCAAACAGAAGAATTTAATGGAAAAAGTTGAACAAGTCATTGGGTTTACAAAAAAATCAACTGACTATTGTAGCAAAGCAAAAGTTGAGTGCCATTGGAGTTTGGTAGAAGCACGATAGCTTGTGGAATCATGGGGCCGAATGTCTGAAGATCATCGATATCATTTCATATTTATTATCAGTACGATTAATTAAAGTACTAATAACATATTAAAACAATATTAAAACTAGAGCTGCGAATTAATCGCGATTAATTCCGTTAATTAACGCTAGAAAATTAGCGCGCATTAAAAAAATTAACGCCGTTAAATATTTTAACGACTAATCTAAATTTTGAACTAAAATATAATATTAAATTAATATTATGTACCATAGTAATATAATTCTAAGTCTATAGCGTGTACGATATCGGTGGTTCCGTACATTTTCTGCGCCATTTTGCTAGAGAGTTGTGTTGATTGTTTGTGTCTAAACGCGGAGAAGTATCGTTATTAAAATGAATTCAGAAAAATCAATTTTGCAAGGAAAGTTTGTTTTTAAATCGGAAGATGTTGTTGTCTGTTCAATTTGCGGTAAGAAATTTAAATTTCATCGAAGTTATTCAACGCTCAAGTATCATCTTCGGAATAAGCATCCATTTGTTGACATGGCAAATAAAACTATTCGACAAGCAAGCACACATTCTTCCGATGTTGAGCTTATCCAAGCTTCAAATGTCCAGCAAGTCCCAGTGTCGCGCCAACTGAGGATCGATGAAATTGAAAAAAAAATGGATAAAGACAAATCGGAAAAAATTACAAAAGCTCTTGCAAGCTGGATGGCTAGAAATGGTAGGCCGATAAATATTATATCAGACGAAGGGCTCCAAGATGTCATACGTGTTGCATCTGATGATAACTCTTATGTGCTACCGACACACCGAACAATTAATTCAAGAATAGATGAATTATTCCAACAGGAAAAGAACAAAATTTTAGTTCTACTAGAAAGTATGGAAAGATCTACAAAGACTTCATGCACGTGTGAATAATCAGTTGACACCAAACGATTCAACTTCTGGTTACTATTTTATTTTTTTTTATCAAAGTGTTATCATTTATTTTAGACTAGAATCTAAATATAAAGAGCAAAATTTAATTTAATTTGTTAATTTTTAGAAGTCATTATTTAATCTCGTAAATACTTTTTTTATCTAGAACCACCAACAAAGAAACGGAAAATGTTGGAAATGGATGATTCGGATTCTGACGATGAGCTTCTTCGGCCGCGATCGTCGTTTGCTCCTTTTGAACAATATAAAAATGAGCCGCAGATTGATCTGTCTGAATGTCCTTTGGAATGGTGGAGAAAGCATGAAGGTGCATATGCTAATTTAGCAAAATTGGCACGAAAATTCTTGGCTTCTCCAGCTACAACTGTCCCGTGCGAACGATTATTTTCATTATCAGGGAACATTGTGACTAAAAAACGTGCTTCACTCTCTGCTGACAATATTAACAAACTTGTCTCACTGAGTAGCTGGCTAAGAAATGATGACAATATGAATGATTTTGAATAAATGCACTTGTTATTTCAAATTGTTATTGAATAAATGCACTTATTATTTCAAATTGTTATTGAATAAATGCACTTATTATTTCAAATCAATTTTTAAATTTACAATATGATTTGAAAATTTTTTTGCGATTAATCGTAATTAATTTTTGCGAACAATGGATTAATCGCATGCGATTAAGCGATTAAAAATTTTAATCGATTCACAGCTCTAATTTTTTAAACTATGTTAACTATTAAATAAGAATAACAGTAATAAATAGATATTTGTTCATCACAAATAAATAAATGCTAAATCAAATAATTAAATTTAAAGTGATGTGATAATTAATAGCCTAAATAAAAAACTTTCTAATTTAATAATGTTACTAAAAAGCAAAAAAAAAATATATTAGCTTTTATTTAACATTAATATATACAAATCAAATGTTGTTTCAGCTTATTTGCATTGATATAAGCAAAAAGCTAAGTTTAGACTTAAAAAAACCATGCAATTGATTCAATAAATCTTGTATTACTAGGTGGTTACATGGCAACAAGCTGCACCCCCCCCCCCCCGAGGTTTCAGGCTACTACATTAAAGATTACCAAAACTTGTAAAAACTTCTAGTTAATTGGAGCAAATAAAAAAAAACCTTATTTTAAATTATATCTAACAAACTCAATTCTGAAACACTCAAATAATGATCTGGAAGAAGAAGTCCTTTTCTCTTTCTAATGACAAACAATTTTAAAATTTCTGCATAACTTGAAACTCAGCAAGCATTCTCATGATCATTTAACAAGAAATTTTACGTTGCTGTAAACTTAAGCAACGACGAACAGTGAAAATATCAACAGTGACATTGCAGAACGTGGTTCTTGTTGGGATGTTGTTGGATACTTGCAAGACTCCGACGACAATTTAAATGCTTCTCACATAAACATGATTGCTCAGTAATGCATCCTTCATCTTATCTTTCACTAAGAATAGAGATAAGAAGGTGGCTTAAGTAAATAATTAAGGCTGGACTACAGAGTTAAACAAAACCATATTAGCATAAATTATGATAATTTTAAAAGAAATGCACCATCTAACATCTAGTAGATGGATGTCAACATTGTGCAAGAAAAGCAATTTATAAGTATTTAGTGGCCATACGAGCTAGGAGCAATAATAATTATTTAGTGACCATTCTACCTAGAAGCAATAATAATTTGCTGAAAGACTGCTGTCAAACAACAATTCAAATTAGCCAATGACAAAGAACTGCTAGCAGAAAACAAAAGCTGCTTGAATATATAATTAGCTGAAGGTCATTTATAATTCTATTATGCTTATTGCAAGCCATGCCAGCCTGGATACAAGAAGGTGACAAAAAATCATATCTAATTATAACTTAAGACAGGAAATATCTAAGTATTAATATTTTCTAAATATTGCTATTGTTTGTCTTTAAAACATCTGGTTTGAAAGATTATGAACCATAAAAAATTTATATGTATTTTATTTTTTAAAAACAAAATCAATTAGTCAAGAACAGTGAACAAATTTGAACAGCAAAAATTTACTACCTCTTTATATATATATATATATATATTTACTATCCCTCACAATATATTGATTACCCCATAATATATATTAACTACCTCTTAATATATATATTTATTACCCTTAATATATACCCCTCAATATATATATGTATGTATATATATATATATATATATATATATATATATATATATATATATATATATATATATATATATATATATATATATATATATATATATATATATATATATATATATATATATATATATATATATATTACCCTTAATATATACCCCTCAATATATATTTATTACCCTTAATATATACCCCTCAATATATATATTTATTACCCTTAATATATACCCCTCAACATATATATTTATTACCCCCCTAACACTGGTCATCTTTAATAATTAAAATAAATAAATCAAAAATAAACTTTATACACAAAGAGGGAGGAGGCTAACAACAAAATAATAAAGCAAAGCAAACAGCTGATAGAAGCAAATAAAATAAATAAATATAACAAATAATTATCTGTTATATATTTCAAAAATCATAAAAAAAAGATAGACATCTGGACTGAATGTCATTAAATTGTGCATAACAGAACATAAAACACATTATGGGATCATCTCAACCTTGATTATTAATTCATGTGTCTATAAAAAAAGCATGCAACAATTTTTCAATACTAAATATGAACAACAAGAATAACAAAATTCTGCAACAACAGTGCAGGCATAGCTCACCTGGCTACGGTACTTTAATGTAAACATTTATGATGGTTATTATTATTATTATTATTATTATTATTATTATTATTAGTATGATTATGTTGAGAAAGTCTATAAAATAACTTTAAATGAACTAAGCAATTATACATAGTTTACAAATAAGTTTGAGACATAAAACTTTCTCTAAATCATTTCACAAGAAATAAAAAAACAAAACAGCAACACTTTACTTCCGATGAATCAAAATACTATGATTTCAATTTTTTTTTATAAAATATGCACATTATTTGTAAATACTAACATGGGCAGGAATATAGAGATCAAAAACAGCAGAGGTATCCAGATCTATACCATGGAATCCTCGATTGGAAGCATACAAAACCTTAATCTTTCTTCCTTCTTCAACAACTAAGTCAACCATAACGGGCTTATCAGGTATGTTAGTGAATGCCTGAAAAGCATCATTTGAATTAATTATTCATCAGTAAATAATTCATTCATTAACTGAGTTCCCATTTTCTAATAAAAAAAGAGTTGCATTTTTTAATAAAAAAAGAGTAAGTTTCAAAATATTTTAAAAATATTTACAAACATAATTCTATAAATCAATATTTATAGAATTATTTTTATGCAACTGAAAACAATAAAAAAATTATTTTATTGGGTAAAATTTTTTTATATTGGTTCTGAAACCAAATTTAATACAAATTGAAACCAGCTGTTAACAACTTAATAAAAAAGTGAACAATATAAAAACAAAGTTTTTAAACCAAATGCTTTTATGTTATTAAAATTCAAGTTTTAAAATCAATTTTTTACATTTTTATTCTGTTTTTAAACTTTTTTTGCAAAACTAATTTATGAACATTGCATTGTCATCAAGCAAGAGCACGTAAACAAATTTTTGAAAGAAAATCTATCATCAAGAAGTGACTCAAAAATTGATTGGCAGAAATAGTAACATAGATTAGAAGTTAATGAAAGCATTTATAAGAATAGAATAGCTTATATTCGACAACAAATAAATGAAATGAGATAAAGTTGGCATAAACAAAACCTTAAAGAGCATGAACTTGCAGTAGGGTTTCGGAGCCCAAGCGTAGATTTCAATTTTGTCTCTGAGACCCATGATCAGGAACCAGATACGTTCATAATGAACTGAATTATGATATAATAAAAACACAACTAATTAATCAATTAATTAATACATTTTTTTAATAACTTTATAGAAATGTTATGCATCACACAATAATTACCACATTAAACTCAATTAAGGTAATTTATTTTGTTGTGAATTAAAAAAGTAAATCTGTTATTGATAGAAAACCATTTCACAGTGTTGCTGTATTATTATAATCAAATTATTAATTGATTTAATATCGCTTTAAAAATGCTTGTGAAATTGAAACGTCACCATTTAATCACATTAAAAAAAACGAACCAATTTTGAAGTGAATGCAATTCTCGATTTCCCCAACTGTTGACCAGCCACCCTGCTTGTCCGACTGAAAGTAAATTTGATGATGATCATGATGAAGAAGAAGATGATGATGCCTTAAACCAGATAATAAATATAATCAACGATTAAAATTAGATGAACAACTGCAACCTCTTCGCTCTTGAGAATCTTCCTCTTGAGATAGTTGAGATTGTACAGTCTAATCTTGTTCTTCTTACCCGAGTTTGTAACGAGAGTGTTGCATTTTTCAATTAATTCCATCTGATAGAAACGTCGCCTGCTGATGAGCGGATAAACTGCGGAAGATACGAAATAAGATACGAAACAAGATATACAAAATAAGATACAAAACAAGAAACAAAACAAGAAACGAAACAAGATAAAAAAGATACAAAACAAGATACAAAAACTTTTTCAATGCAACATTATGAAATGCATAATGAAATAAACAGAAACAAGTGATTTATTGTATGCCAGTAACTCACTAGCTACTCAGTGATTTATGTTATTTTATAACATATTTTATGCCCATGGAGATTGTAGGCATAAAATTTAAATGCATATACACTGTTATTCATGAAAAATGCTTTTAAGTAAAGATTACATTTTAAATATTTATAAACGGATTAAAGAAAACAAATTTAAAAAAACCTTTTCCTTGCCCACTCCTATCCAATAACATCAATCCATTTTCAGTTCCAACAAGCAAGTTCACACCTGGAACAAAAATTAAAAATCAAACCATTAACATATATAATACGGATAAATTAAATATCAAACCATTAACATATATAATACAGATAAATTAAATATCAAACCATTAACATATTTATATACAGATAAATTAAATATCAAACCATTAACATATATAATACAGATAAATTAAATATCAAACCATTAACATATATAATACAGATAAATTAAATATCAAACCATTAACATATATAATACAGATAAATTAAATATCAAACCATTAACATATATAATACAGATAAATTAAATATCAAACCATTAACATATATAATACCGATAAATTAAATATCAAACCATTAACATATATAATACAGATCAATTAAAAATGAGCTTGGGAGACCTAATTGATTATCTGATACGAAAAGTATGCGATCGTGAAAAACCTAAAATTTTGCAGTAAAATAAAAAAACTAAAGTAACAGGTAAAACAGAGAAAACAGTACAGACCGAATTTAAAAAAAGACAAATTGAATTACTTCGGCCACTATTATCAACTGTTTCATTGCAATAAATTTGAAACTAACCTGCTGGATTATCTAACTAAAAACCGAAACAGCCGTTTTTAAATAATTTATTTGATAAAATTTGAATATAATCTCGCTGACCCCACAATGTGGCACAGAGGATGGTCGTGTTGAATTTCTTTTTGTACTTTCTTATTTCCGGAGGTTCGCAGTCCGAAGCGACAGACGGAGCGACGTTCACGTTAACTCTCGAATCTTTCTTCGCGATCGCATTACTCGAAGGGGAACTGCTCATTCCACCCGAGGCTCCGAACCCGAAAGGAATGAACGGACTGGAAGCTGCTCCTCTGGAACTTTCCAAGTTCAGTGCCTTCAAATACTGCAAGCATTCAATTGTTTGGTTTGTACATTGATGCTGGTTTGTAATTCGATCATTCAGCCATTCATTCACTTATAAAACAAAAAAAAAGATTTAAATAAACTATATAAATCCTACAAATAAAGACGTATTAAAGAAGAGGAAAACGAATCTAGAGCCTACATCCTAAATTCATAACAAGAATACATTTTGTTAATTCGGCAACTAAAAATTGTTTGCAAAATATTTTTTTTTATAATAATAATAAGTCTATAAAATACAAAAATATTGACCACAGTCTTCTAAATACTTATTATAAGAAGTATATGAGGATTGAAAATATAAGAAACTATCAAATCAATATGAAAAAAAAACAGAATTTTTATTATAAATTTTTAAATTTAAAAATTAAATATCACTTTCTTTAAATAAACTAAAAATAGATGGTTTGTTTCTCAACAGAAAATTTTTAATTTAAAAAAAATTAAAGTTTAAATTGATTTTATTCTATAATTCACTCAAATTTTGTCCAATCAATCTGAATATTTAATAGAGTGTAAATTCCACAGCGAACAATAAACCCACAAAATTTGAACTAGATTGGATAATGGGAAGTTGGTTTTTTTAAGTGGTAAAGGGTCCCAACGTATGGCTCAAGCAAGCAAACACAGTGAAATTAAGGATTTTAAACAAACAACAAAGCTCAAACAGCCAAGAACTGCAAATACACACATGATTGGTTTACTACTTGTAATTATTCAAAACAACCAATCAAGAGGGGAATTAAATCAGTTATGAAATAGCATTTTATCACATCACCATTTTCAAGCCATATAATAATTGAACTACCATCACCATCCATTTTGTCAGTATAGAAAAACCTGATTTAGCTCCTCTTCATCAAAAATATATATCTTTAGTCTTGTCAAATTATTTATTTCTGGGTTCTATGTAATTTATATATTTTTGATTCAGACAACAAACAAATTCATAATGTTTATCATCATCATCATCCTTGACATCACTCTCACAACAATTCCCCCCCCCAGCATCGATACAAACCTCATCGGCTGTGGAGTTATCGGGAAGAAGTCTGGAATCTCTTGGAGGAGAGACAACATCTGGCAGATGATTGGATTGCGGCTTACGTGCAGCCGGACGAACGGAGTGCCTCTGAAGTGATACGTTCGAAGGAAACGATTATTTACAAAATACTTCAATTTCATTCGATTATTAAATAAGTGATCCGTTCGAAGGAAACGATTATTTACAAAATACTTCAATTTCAATCGATTATTAAATAAATCACCAAAATGATTTCAAACCGACCGATTTGTCGACCGCTTTCGGCACTCTCGGAGGAACTTCAGGCACTGAATCTGGTAAACAATAAAACTGAAATGAAATCCCCATTTAATTTAATTAATTAATTCTAAGCAAAAAAGAAAACTATCGAAATAATAAATTTAAATAACAAACAAGCAAGCAAACAAATCTAACGAATGTCACGAAGTGATGATGGAGGCAAACCTTTGAGTATTTTCTCAAATTCATCTTTGCTGGTTGGTCTACGAATGAATGAGTCGGTTGTGAATAGAAACGCATAAAATTAAATAAATAAAAAAACAACAATTTTCACTGAAACTTAATTGAGCTCTCTTTCTCAAAGCAACAAAACAGTCTTCAGGTCTCTGCAGAAAACGGCAGTCGAGACACAAGTTGCAAGAGAAGAAAGAAGAATTCATGAATATGGACAGTAGAAAGAAAAGAAGCGCTTGATACGAATATAATGATTTAATGATTTCAGACGATGAAAGGATGAAAAACTCAGGCTGAATAGTTAAGTCTGAAGAAAATGCGAGATTACTAACAGAGGCCTGGGGTGTGCCGATACGATGAGGGTACCATCTGGAGCAGCTTCGTCATCTGAATCGTCCTCAACCAAATTCTCCGGCGTCAACGGTTGCCTCATTTGCTGCTGGTGTAGCTGCTGTTGGTGTTGTAGCTGTTGTTGCTGCTGTTGAGATTCTAATTTCTGATGGTGACAAGAAATAAAAGAAGATAATATAATATTAACTAGTCTTACTCAATCATTCTGAATACTCTGAAATTCCATAAAAAAAATGATTTAACAACTAGTAATTTTATGACCTGTCTGACTTGATCAGATCTGGGGAAGAATGGCTGATGTTGCTGCTCTGGTACAAGAACTGAATTGAAATATGCATTTTAAACTTTTAATTATCAAATATAGCTGTGGCCATTTGAAACAACGGCCTCATTAGTGTTATCAGATAATCGATTAGCAATAAAAAAGCAAATTAGAATCATTGCTATTATTAGTTAATAATATATTTTGCATAAGAAGTTGGAAAACCTGATGATGACATCCAAATTCAAATGCGAAAATACATTCGAATCAAATTGATAAAAAAAGATTAATGAATAATACAAAACAACACATGTTCTATTTAAAATAAAATAAAATAAAATAAAGTACATTATATTATATTGATAACTCAAATGTTCTGATTTCAAATGTGATGCTAAAATTTTTCAAGCACATCTAGATTAATAATAACATGGTTTCAAATAATAGCTTAAACTGTGTCTGCTATATATTCTGCTAGACATAACTGGGCATGTCATTAGACAAGTGTCTACAAATCTAATACTCTTACAACACAGCATCTGACTTCATCAGACTTGAATCCAATAGAAAAACAAAATTTTATTCCTACTGTTCTGTTTAATATCAAATAAGGACTCATAACCAACAAGAAGGAATACTAAGAAATAACAACAAATATTAACAATTACCAATAAATATCAACAATTAATAATAGATATTAACAATTACAAATAATATTAACAATTACCAATAAATATTAACAATTACCAATAAATATTGAAAATTACCAATTAATAAAAACAATTAATGATAAATAATAACAATTAACAATAAATATTAACAATTACCAATAAATAATAACAATTACCAATAAATATTAACAATTAACAATAACCAATAAATAATAGCAAGAAAATTATCAATCATATTTCATCCATTCCTCGTGACACCAGCAGCCACAATTATGAACCTGTCACGAAAACTGACTCAACAACCAGGAAACAATGAAAACGGTTAATACATGACATTGAAAGCTGGGTTTTCCCAAACTTTTATTTATAGCAAAATATCAGCACGAACAATCTACAGTTCAAAAACCTAACTCGATAACTTAACAACTAAACAGTTAACGACAGAAGAAAAAAAACTCCAAAAGACAAACCGCTTCTTCTGGGAAGCTGTGGAGACATGTGTTGTTGGTGGGGGGAGGCAGAGTGGTGTGGTTGGTGGTGATGATGATGATTGTTGCCGGGGGTGGAAGGACCCGGTCTGCCAGGAGATGCCATCTGGGAGGAAAATACAAAAGAGGAGTTAGATTAAAATGCTCTGTGGGAGAATTAGATCATCAGCAGAAAACCTTACTGTTAAACAAAAAATACTCTGAAACTTTACATTGTTTAACTAAACAGTGAAAATTATTGTATAAAATCAATTCACATATATTAAATAAAACATAGAGTTAATTGAATAACCATCATCATAATAATTATGTTATCTAAATCTACATCCTCTACCGATAAATGTAGAAGAATGAATAATCAAAAAACCACAAATCAAGCCTAACACATAACATAACATAGGTTCCCGGTTATACAACATAACTAATACCGTTTATTCAATTATACGTTCTAAAGAGTGAAAATTGGTGCAAAAAGTACTTTCCAAGGATGCTGTGCCAGAATAATTTCATTGGACGAATAATAATTATTCATGAGCAAACAGAGTTCACAAGGAAACAGCAAAAGAACAATTAACAATATCCCACACCTATGTAACCATCAACCTCGTGCACAGAAGAAAGAATAATAATTATATAAGCCATGCTGAATTCTCCCTATTGGTTAAAACACTTTCATTATTTAATGTGCAATTAACTATTGAAACTGATAATAATCATCATACATGTTGGGATCTAGGAGGTTGAATGTGCGGCAGGCCAATGGAAGCATGTGGAGCAAGTCTTGCAATCTCGGCATTTTGAATGTTCTGGAAGGTTTTACGAAGCGTCGTTTCTCCTTGAGCCACTGTCGAACTGGAAAGAAAATCTTAACTTATTTCAACAGAACAAGATAATTAATGTTTGCGAACAACTAGTAACCTCTTAAAATGTTATTGAACTTATAATAACTGAGACAAGCTGACGAAAAATAGCCAGCTTTGTACAACTACATTATATTAATACAACCAGCAAATATTTTAAAACAACTACAATTATTTTTATACAACTACCAACATTTTAATAACTGAGACAAGCTGACGAAAAATAGCCAGCTTTGTACAACTACATTATATTAATACAACCAGCAAATATTTTAAAACAACTACAATTATTTTTATACAACTACCAACATTTTAATACAACTATCAACATTTTAATACAACTATCAACATTTTAATACAAATACCAACATTTTAATGAAACTATTAACATTTTAATACAACTATCAACATTTTAATATAAATACCAATATTTTAATAAACTATCAACATTTTATACCAGTACCAACATTTTTATACAACTACCAACATTTTAATACAACTAGCCAATTCGTATACAACTAACAAAATTTTAATATAACTAGCAATACTCTAATACAACTAACCAAACTTTAACATAATAAAAGACAAATATTCACCCATTTTCTTCAGGAATCATTTCTTCATCTTCTTCCTCATTATCGAACTGATCATCAGGTATCTCATCTGCAACATTAAATACAATATTAGCATAACTAACAAGATTTTTATGTACTCTATTTAATCACGACTAAATAAATTATTATAAGTGCTAACAATTAAAATTAATTAATTTAATCATCAAAATTTAATTAGAGATTAATTAGGAATCCATCCAAGTTTTACAGACAAATGTATACAAATTTGTGCATAAACTTTTACAGATAAACTAGCGGGTTAACCGGCGTCGCCCGGGGTTTTTAGAAGTTTATTTTATTATCATTTTTCTCTCGTGAAATATATAACATGCACAAATTTCTGACCAACCTCTTTTAGTCCTGTTGTGTTTGTCGATGTGTTCCCTGAGCTCTCTGAGGACTTGCTTCTCAGTCGGCTGGTCTTTCAAGAATGCATGCTTGAGGAGCTGTTCTGTATTTGGTCTCTTCGTGTGGTCCTTTGTCAGGGTAGACTCTATGAAGTGATTGAAGTTCTTAGACCTGCGTAACATTTAAAAGTGTAAAAATTGAATAAAAATATCAAATTAGAATTAAATTATTATTAAATTAAATTATTATAAATAATTTAACAAATCTAAAATATAATCACATCAATTCAACCAGATTGAACTTAAAAGAAAACATTATAATATTATATCACAAGAAAGTAAAACAAATTTTTACTTGAGAAAAGAAATCAGACATGCTGATAAGCAAAACTGAAGTTACCATTTCTTGGCTTTAAGCTTTGGAGCAGGGTTTCTGGGAATGAGGAAGAGAGCTCTCATCGGATGCATTTCACACAGAGCTGAATAAATAATATTTAAGAAGAATGGAATTCTTGTATCACCGATAAATATATTTTGGTCTAGTAATGTTGTGATAATGATGAAACAAATTAAATACAAATTTTTTTGACTAAATTTTAGGCGATGAAAAATATCGAAATTCTTACGCGGTTTTCCCTCGGCCATCTCAATTGCAGTGATTCCCAGAGACCAAAGATCGCTCTAAAAATCAAATTTATTAACTCACATTTTAATTATATTAAAATTCAAATATTTAAAATTAAACAAATCCTCGCAATAAAATAGCAACAACATCAAACAACAACAAGACCGACCTTGAAATCATAAGTCTTCCTCGGATCTTCATCGCAGGCGATAACTTCCGGTGCCATCCTGGAAATAATTTAATTTACCTCGTTCAGAGATGAATTTAAACTAAAAAAAAACAATCAATAATATTTTATAGGAAATTCAACAATTACGGTTTAAAAAAATTGAATATAAAAAAATAATAATTAAAAATATTAACAGCAAGCAGACCAATAAGGTGTTCCAATGAAAGTATTCCTTCGTCCCATGGTCTTGTCCAGCTGTGCGCTCACACCAAAATCAACTGCAACGATGATGATGAAGATGATAACTAACAATGATGAACTGGAAATCATTTGAGATATTATGCCAAATTATACCACTACCACTAACACCACTACCACTACCATCACCACCACTGCCATCATCATCATCATCATCATCATCATCATAATCATCATCATCATCATCATCATCATCATGACTATGATAGTGATGATGATTATAGTAATGACCATGATAAAAGTTATTTATTAAAACAAAGTATCAGAAACTTTTAAAGAAAGTAAATAATCATGGACAAGGTTTATCAGCCACTAATGCGGATTTGAAAATGAGAAAGAGTAATTAATTCTAAAGTTAAGATGCAAGATTGCACTGAAATCTTGAAAACTGGATGTTCTTGAAGAACTTATAAAAACTCTCTGAAACTCTAAAAAAACTCTTACAGACAAAAGTACTTTATTTAATAAATGCCAAGGCAACCAGATCCAGATGTGCCAGACTACAAGTACAAGAAGACAAATTTAGCAAATTTTTTTTAGAAAAAGTTCACAAAATTTAATCTCAATTGAGTAATTGATCCACAGAATAATGATTTGAGTCACATATTTCATTAACTCCAAGAAAAAATTCATACAACTGAAACTTTATTTAAATGGAACACAGGACTTATTTAAAAGACAATTACTAGGAGTAACTTTTCTCTAGCAAGGACACTCCTTCTTCCTAAAAACCTTTTGACTATTTTATTTATTAAAACATCACTTAACCAACCTGCTCTTTATGAGACTTATAATATAAATATATTATCACAGAACATTTTATTATCAGGAAATTTTCCAGATTCAATTTTTAATCAAAAGCAACACGATATTACATGAGAAAAAAATATAGACAAATTCTTTATACCGAGTTTTACTTCCGCTTTATTGGTGAGCAGAACATTCTGTCCTTTGATGTCCCTGTGGATGACCTTGTTCTCGTGGAGATGCGCCAGACCGAGAAGAATTTCCCTGCAGAGGTAAGCAATCCAATCTTCGTTCAGGGAGTTCCCTTTCACCGTTTTTATCAGCTCGGTAATCGAACCGGCACCGCAAAATTCCATGACGAGCCATAACTGGTCGTCTTTTCTGTTCGGACTTTTCTTGATGAAAGCTCCGTAATACGTGGCGATGTTACGATGGAAGGAGTACTGCAGAAAGAAAAAAAAGTTCACCGGTCAGTTGACTGCAAGTAAGAAAAACGGCATTGCAATCAATGAAAATCAATTGATGAAATTTAACGATTCAAATTCAAACTGAATCAACGAACAGCCAGCCAACGTTTTCAGTTAAATCAAATAATGTCATGCACTAATTTAGAGTTAAAAATATAAACCAGAAGATTTAAAACAACAAAATGAAAATAATTTTTTCCAAATGTAAGAAATTATTGACAAAATAAATATAATAAAATCCACGAAACATTTTTAAAATTAAGTTTTATTGTTTATTATAATTATTTTTTACTTGTGATTTTTGTAATTGTAAGTTTGCTCTTATAAATTACGATCTTGAAAGAGGAACAGAGGAGTACGACAACGTCTTATGAATAAACATGTCGAAAAAACTCTTTTAAAAAAATAAAATAATAGACAAAAAAACATATAATAAAAATGCCAGGCATAAAACCCCCCAGGGTCACAGACCAATATGTGAGCAGCATTCTGTGCAGTGTCAGTCATTTAAATAATATTAAAACATCAACCAGTCATCATCATCATAACCATCTTCATAAACACTGATTTAAAATCATGGTGTCAGATGCAGGTGCTATAGACATGTTTTATTTCAATTTCTGTCTGATGGTCACACTTTCAAGCTGACCCACTTACATAAATTTAACACAAACACCCACACACACACACACATACACATACTGATAAATAATAAGAATGTTTCGCTAAATACAATTCAAACGAAAAAAACACAAGGTAAATTTTAATAAATTGCTTCTGAAAAGAAAAAAGCAATTCCTCCACCTAATTTACTATCTTGATGTTTAGACCAAAAATTGTGACCAGGTATTAAAACTTAATATCACTTTAATAAAATATTACAATAAAATATTATAATAAATAAATAAATATGTATTCATAATAAAAATAAAATAATGAAAATTGTTATGAAAATATATAAAAATAATAAAAATGATTTCAATTTATAGCCGAAAAATTACTCGTATTAAGTTTTTATTGTTGAGCTATATTGAGCAAGTTAAAACAACTAACAATGAACAATGAACAGGTTATACTACAAGTTAGCTAACTAAATCTTCTTCACTAAAGTCAGTTTTAGTGAATCCATTAGGATGGTTCCTTTTAAGAAGAGCAGTTTTCAAAAAGTCATAACATAAAAAAAAATATCCCCATACAAAGTAGACCATATATTACTGATAGTATCAGGTTATAGGACTGATAATGATCACTCTTTTGGTAAAAAAAACTGTGCTAAATAAATGGATATCTAGTGTAACAGTGCTGGAAGATGCAGAATAATGGATGTTTAAAAGTCATTTAAATATATAAAAACTGTACTCAATTGCAATACAATACAATCATTCGGACAGTCTTAAACAGGAGAAATGAAATAAATAAATAAATAAATAAACAAATATAAAGACTTTTAAAAAGGGAAACAATCTGTAAAACAAAACACAAAAATCTTTTTTTTTTAAATAACATCGAAGAAAATAACAAATCAGGGAAGCTTTCCTGGATTTTTATCTTTCAGCGGCAGCAATTCGGAATGTGTTAAAAATATATTCCAGATTATTTCTGTATCTATGTATATACACTTTATTTATTTAATTAATTAAACACACGAGGCAGATACTCTACAAGTTAAAATGAAGCATCACATCACATACCTATGTAGTTATGTGTTCACGTGTATGAAAGGAGATCCAGTTGTGTACATATCAGCAGCATACAAAAAACCAATACAAAATAAAAGCATTTTGTTCTAATACATTTCTCAAACATAACCCCACCCAACTCATCCAGCATGTGATGAAAATGTAACAACCGAAAAATCCTTAATCCATAAGTAACATTTAAACCAAATTGCCATTTCTTTTAACTACAAATTAGGCGACTATTTATTATAACTTGCCTCATATTATAAAAGTAGAGTTATATACAAAACAAGTAAGCCATAAAAAAACTAGGTTTTTTTTTTACAAATCCCTAAATATTCCTTAATTTGCCAGCTTTTATTTATTTTTTTTCCATAAATTTTCTTTTAAAATGACATTTTTTGAATTTATATATTTGATCTGTTTTTTGTTTTAAAACATAGATAATTCAAAAAAATGTTCAAACTTTAAGAGAATGCATTGTCATGAGAAGCGAGCCTATATTTCAAATTTCAGCTCGATTGGATGATGGAAAGTTAGTTAATTTTCACTTTCAAGGTTTGCAAACATTCAAGCAAGCAAGTAAGCAAGCAAAACTGGCAGTGAAGTTGATATAAGGGATTTAAAAATCAGAAACAAGTTAGCAGTAAAGTGGTTGGTTCAACAGAAAAATATTGCATATATCTATTTCCTGCTTTCTCATGTTAATTATGTTATAAATGCTTGATGTAAATTGAATAAGTACAATAGAGTGCAAACATGATTCAATAATAATAACACAAAATATATCTTTATATTTCATAATTTTATTAAACAATAAAAAGGTTAAACAAATAAATTAAAAAATATTGAATAATGCCATTCCATCAAAATAAAAATTTTATATTTTTATGAATAAAACAAATGACTGTGTGCAAAAAATAAGCAAAAATTGAACTTAAAATATAATATTGATTAAATGTTAACAACGGTGATGTAACAAATCACAAACATTGAAAGTAACAACAACCAATCACAGAGGTCAATCGAGACCCTTTAAAAATCACCAAGGAAACGTAAACAAACTTTTTTAAGAACGTTTATCTCCAGTTTTATATCCTCCTCTTCTTCCTGTAAAAGAAATAAAAATATGATGATGAAAACAACACAACCAAATAACTGTACAAAACTTTTGAATTATTTATTTATTTATTTAAAAACATAACAACCAATAAAACAAACCAAGAATATTAAACATGCTAAAAACCTCTCTAAGAAATATAAATTCTCAAATCATTTTTATTGTTATTATTAATGAAAAAATATTCAGCAAAACATAGAAGCTCATTTTCAGGGCACACACAATGATACACACACACGTGCACACACAAACACAGACACACACACAGATACAATTACACATGTACTTAAGTTTACACTGAAAGTATCAGAAAAATGAAAGCATGTCAATAGCATGCAACAAACGCTCAGAACAGGGCAGAGCACCAGCCAACCAGTCCATATAGAAATGAATAAACACAAACACATACACCCCCCTCTCTCCCTCCCTCCCCAAACACCAGTTCAACCTCTCCTCACACACCCACCATACATGCCCCCCCCACACACACACACAGTTAACACCAGCAATAACAATATGACATTATTCTACTGCAAATCTAGCCAGCCATTTATTTAGTTTATATTCATTCATAATGGCAGCACAGTCTTAAAATAGATGAAGCCATCATGACCAAACCATGTAAATTCTTTTTCACATAAATACATGTTAAATTAATTAACAGCTCATGATTATGTAACGCTTCTCCTTGTAACTTGGTAACTTGCATCTGTGTTTAATTAGAACTAAGTCAACAATATACGTATTGACAGCCATGATGATTATTGATCTGATAAATATGATTATCATGATATAGAAAAAAAATTATTACAATGAGTAATAGAAAATATATGTGATAATTGTTTGTACTTCGTATAAGAAATACAAATAGTTGCATTCCACTTTATCACAAAAAAATATATCTTAAATTATTATTCCAACCTCAGTAACTTTCATAACTTTAATGGCAGCAAGTTGACCCGTCCTCGTATGTCTACCCTGAAATTATTAAACATGTTTTAGCAATAGAATTTTTTAAATTTAAAAAATAAATAAATACACGAATAAAAATTCAACAAAATATTACTTTGTAAACTTGACCATAGGTTCCATTCCCAACAACTTCTATCAGTTCAAAATATCCAGATGGGTCCTGTAAAATTTCAAACCAAAATCTAAATGAGTCACATCCAATCAGAATATAACATACTGCAGAAAACACAATAAATTTTACTGAAAATTCAAGTTCTAAGCTATTTTTACAAAGGCAAATGTTATTCATTTTCTTTTTTGTTGGTTTTAGTTATCGAGATATTTTAATTTGAATAACTGAATCCTCCAATCAATTTCAAATGACAATCGATTAATAATGTCATTACGAAGTTATCTAGTTTTCGTCCTACGAAACTAATCATAAACAATAGGTTATTATAATATTTAGTTTTAGAAATAATTTCTCACCTATTAAAGCCCAAATCAATTCGAGCAAAAACAGGATTACACCAGAAATATAAATCATCATAAACATAAAATTTAAAAATGTTAATAGACGATAAAATAAAAATAGAACTGTTAAAATAAAACACTAGCGAATAAGAAAAAGGCAAAATTTTAGTCAGAAAATAGAAAATTGTGCAATAAAAATATTTCATTCAGAAAATTATAATTTTAAACAACATTCAAATATTGTTTATAACGAGCAACTGCTTTTCAACTTTTGCTGTTTATTCTGCTAAAACTCTAAAATTTTTATTTGTTAAACATAGCCATTGCAACTTAATTATAACAAAAACAAATGAATTGCAATATTTGTACCTTTTGTTCTTAATTTCAATTTTTTAACAGCTCAATAAAACTGTTTGACTAATTACAATCCTATTTTTGTTTACAATTTTCTAAGTTTATCATAATGTACAGGAACAATTTACTCTGGAAAAGACTCACAAAATAAGAAATATAAAACTTCGGTGACTTCTCTAAAATAAAACACTCTAATAATCAGAAACAACTCTACTTTTTCTGAGCTAATTTTAGGCTTTATATTTTTATATCAGGACAAAATAATCCCAACAATAATTAATAATTAAAACCAAATCTATTTTGTCATGACATAATAATCTTAGAGATTTTGTTTTGATTAAAAAAAACTACCCAAATTAAAGCAATTAAACAACATTACATATAACTTATAACAACCACTGATGATTATCATACATAAATAAACAAGTGTTTCAAATTGATTATTAAAATAAAATTTTAGGACAAAAACCTTCAAGTTGGACAAGTCTATATCCATAGGATCAGTGTGGGCCATTGTTATTGCATTCGATAGCAAATAAAATAAGATGGATAAGTAAATGGAGACTAATGAATAATGAAGAAAAGAAGAGTGAAGTGAATAGAATAAGTCAGCAAATTCCAGCAGGCGATTCTTAAACCGGTAGACAACAAGTGAATAAAAACTAGGCCACCTTTCAACTAATGATCAAAATTCATTTTAAAAAACCACTTTACAATCGTTAACTAATTTGCACATTTATTTAAGAAGACAATCCTTTTTAGCATTACAGACGGAAGACCTCATTGTTTGTTGGCACTGAATAGTGCAACAGCGTCGGCTTTCAATAGTGCTGAGAGATCTATGGTTTTTTTAAATTATAATTAATTAAGTTGAGTGTATAATTTGTTAGATTAAAAATTTTAATAAAAATGAATGATCTATATACATCTTAGAGTACTGCATGGGTCAATATTTGCAGCCCGGCCCTGTAGTCCGTCGACAACTCGGCCCGACCCGTTTCACAAGCCGAAATTATAATATAGCCTTGCTTGTCCAATTTGGGCCTGGATCGTTTTTACAGGCTTAAAATTCTTTCTACTTGGACAAAATGCTCGGCTCGGCCTGACCCGTCTGAAGACCCTAAAATCACGACCGTGTTACTGCACAGGTACGACGAATCTTCAAACAAACATGACCATGTCATGCCAGTATTATGGGGAAGGGACACTTCTCCGATCCCAGACATTTTCCCCCAGGAGTTCCCCCCCCCCCGGGTAGGACATTTCCCCGGATAGAGTTAGAGTTAAGTTTTTTTAACAAACAAAAACATATTTTTAAAAGATTTAAAATTTATTGTTTATATTTAATTGAATATTATTAATTGAATAGACTGTTTGGCGTGCAGTCATAAGAGAAAAAGGGTTAGAGTTAGGGTTAAGGCTAGCATCCCACTAGTTACTTCGTTAGAGTTAGGGCTAGGGTTAGGGTTAGCATCCCACTAGTTACTTCGTTAGAGCTAGGGCTAGGGTTAGGGTTAGCATCCTACTAATTACTTTGTTAGGGCTAGGGCTAAGTTACTTTCTTAGGGTTAGGGCTAGGGTTAGGGTTAGGGCTAGGGCTAGGGTTAGGGCTAGCATCCCACTAGTTATACTTCGTTAGGGTTAGGGCTAGCATCCAACTAGTTACTTCGTTAGGGTTAGGGTTAGCATCACATTAGTTACTTTGTTAGGGTTAGGGTTAGCATCGCGCTAGTTACTTCGTTAGGGCTAGGGTTAGGGTTAGCACCCCACTAGCTACTTTGTTCACCAGCAGTTAAGCAAGGGCATCCAACTATCGGCAAAAATTCTTTACGCGATTTTTCTCTTTATAAGCTTTTGACAGCCCCAACATCCCCAATTTTTGACACCTTAACATAAAAAAACTCTTGCAAACCCACAAATTCATGCTATTGCATTATTTTATTTATTTTCATCTGTCAGTGAAAATGTCATATCATGTAAAAAATCTTACAACAGGGAGGGGGAAATGTCCTACCCTGGGGGGGGAATGTCCGGGGGGAAATGTTCTAGGGTCTGTCGGGGGGGAATGTCCGGGGAGAAAACTTCCGGGGGGAATGTCTTATATACTGATTGTATTATACAGTTGTATACTGTATTTTCGTGTAAAACATCCTATTAATTAAAAAACAGTATACAAAAAATTTAACTTGTAATACAAGAGATTTAACAAAAAATTTAACTTGTAATACAAGTTAAATTTTTTGTAAACTGTTTTTAAATTAATAGGATGTTTTACACGAAAATACAATATACAAGTGTATATACCCAGAGGCGTGGATTGAATGCAGACAAAAACCCATTTAAATTATGAATGTAACAAAGGGTACCGACGTTATTTCATGCAAAATCGTTCACTAAATCATCAAGATCGAAAAGAGTTAAAAAAAATAGTAGGAGAGATTTAACTAACTGGACATTATTCAAGGTATGATACCTATATCCTACCTACCGCTTTCATCAACTAATCTAAATACTCAATCGTGTGTAAGCTAATAAAAATAATTTTAAATGAATTTAAAAAATCTTGGCAAGAAAGCTCAAGCAATCGGGTACGATAAGAATATGCAAATTGTTCGTCAAGCCAGCACACGAGGCTAAAGTTTATACGAGTTCAAAAAATATTAGCAGAGATATATGGATATAACCGATATAACTAAGTATAGATATAATTCAACAAGTATGATAAATATCAACTTTATCAACTTATTTAAATACTTAATCTTGAGTGAGCTAGTAAAGATATTTTTCTATTTGGTGGAAAAATGTTGAAGGGGCCGTAGCCCCTCTCAGTCTCCCAATCCACGCCTCTGGGTATTACCCCGGAAATGTTCTGAAGTTGCCGTAGGTAGTTTCAGATCTTTTTAATAAAAAAAAAACCACGTTTCCCACTATGAGCACCACCTGCAGGTGTTTTTGTAGAAAGGCAACATTTCTTTCTCATTGCGTTTCTCTTCTTTTTTCCTTCCCTTTTATATAGCCTATAGACAAGTAAAACAAAGATTTTTATGCTAGTTTTTTAATGCGAGAGAGATAAAGAGAAAGTGATAAAATAGAGGGGAACTGGGAAACAAAAAATACAAACAGGAAATACAAAAAAAACTTTATGTTCATTTAAAAGCACCGTGTCCAAACACCGCCTTCCTATCATTTGACATGCTGACAAATTATGCCGCCAATCCAACGTCATCCAAGATGTTCTGATGGTCATGGACATGACAAATTTCAGTTACGTTCAGTCTTGACTGAGTTATTCTATTGCGTAACCACGTTTTCAACCTACGCAAGGTACTGAAAGAACGCTCTGTCTCTCATGATGATACTGGACATATGAGCATCAACCTAACAAGCTGCTCAACTTGTGGAAACAGTCAGCGCACAGTGCACAGGCGCACATCTTCTTAAGATATAGCCCGAATTTAGATCTATGAGCCCGAATCACTTCTACTGCACTGCTCAAGTTTGAATACTTCCGATGCAGGCATATTATTTTAAGGGTGGAGTCCAACCAATTTGTGGAGTCCAAACCAACATTTGTGGACACCAAGGAATGCAATGTGGAGTCCAATTTTATCTATTTTTGTGTCTTCGCTGAATTTACTTCAATTTTAGAATTTTCTTTATTTTGTATTTCGTTTTATTCCTAGATTTCAGCAACAGAAACAAGACTCTTAATTAACCACTACTTTAATTTACTATCTATAACTTAGTTATCTGAAATCACTTTAAAATGTATTTCCAGTTTTAGAATGCAGAAGATGGCAAACTACTTTGTTAAATTTTTATTGAATTAATTTTTAGTGAATTTTAATTGAAATAAATTCGATTGAATTGTGTAAATAAGTATGAAAAGAACAATAACAGGCCAAGGTCCATTGGATACTCTTTCGCGAAAAAAGGTTTGTAATACTTATAAAATAATGCTCGCAACAATGCCGTTTCAAGCGTCCAAAAGTGGGCTGCATTCTAGTCCATTTACACCCAAATGTTCCCAAAAGCTTACAACGTTCCCCAAACCCCCTAGCGCTGATCGCTTTGCTCACTTTTTCAACATTGTAGAGAATGTGGAGTCCAAAAAATTTCTTAAAATAATCCCTGTTCCAATGACTGTAAAACATTGCTAGCTGCATCCAATTCAGGATAGCTGCTTATGAGCTTCTCGCGTGGTGGTACTTCTCCGTCAAAAAAAGTTGATTCTAAGTTCAAGTATGTATACCTACTGATGCCAAATGACTCAGGATCAAACCTTTCTGCGAGTTGTTGGCGGAACAATTTTGTTTCATTAACACTAAAGTTTTATTAAATTAGTTATTTTTCAGCTGTGAATTTGTAAGTTTTTAGGAACTATTATTGGGGGGACAATGCATATACTATCCCCTTAACTAAATTATTAGAGGGGGCTTGTCCTTCCCCCGCAATGGTTGACTCTGGTTCAAGACTTAGCAACACTTATACCCTACGTGTTAAAATTATCCACTGCTTTTGAATAACATTTGATACAACGAAACAACTATTTTTCAGTTAAGAATATAAGAAAATACGATTTTAGAATTTGCCAAATTAAATTTATTATTTTAAACTTTGTGGGGGGTGGAGCCAATCCTTCTTGACCGACCAATCGCTGGTTTTATGTAACGTTTTTTTGATAGAAACAGCAAAACTACTTTGATTACTTTATTCTCAAAAAAATCATATCTACTTTTAATGCCATTCTACAGAATTGTTTAATAACAAAATTCAGATGCTTCCAATTTTGAACAGTTAACAAAAATGAAAAAAATTTAATTCAAAATAAGTCAGGACTGTCATGCATGTTCAAAATAAACTATATATGGAATGTAAAAAAAGTTTTCCACACACACTAAAGCTAAACATATTATCAAAGTTTACATAAATAGATCTGCAAAAACATTTTCTATAAAAAAAACAGCCATCTGCTATATTTTCATACATTGACAAATAATAACTAGATTTCTGCAAATAATAACTCAGGGCACAGTGAAATTGAGAGACTGATAACTTAAACCGTTGTCACAAGCTTTGTGAAAGTGGCATTCACCGATGAAGTTAGCTGGTTTACTGAAAAATAAAAATAAACCATAAAAATTAGTCTCAAAATGTTAATAAAATTTCTAGAAACAAACTTGGGTTTTTCCAGCTTTTAGATGGATAAAACTTCTTAAAAGCTACAAATCCACGAGGTTTTGGAAAGCAACTTTCATCACGAAAGTTAAACCTTTGTTCGAATTCTAAAATTAAAAAACATTGGTTAAAACAAAATAAATATGTAAATATTTTTATCTTAAAAATGTTCTTACTAGATTTTTTGATAGCGTTTAATTCTGGCACAATTTGTTGATCATTCACATTGGCCTTCTGAAGTATATCAGGATACGTCTTAGAGACAGGTGGTACAGGAGGTAGTGGTCTTGATGCTCTTCTAGAGCTAAAAAAATCTTGACTGCTAGTAGGCAACGAAGGAGAAAGAACAAAACTTTTTTCACTAGGGAAAGCAGTTGAAAATTTACCACCTGTACTCAGATCATTCGACACTATCGATGTTGATGAGACGGAGCTATTTTGAGAATTTCTCGATGATCTGTCACTGTCACAGACGTCAGTTGGAAAATTTACAACAGAACTTCGTCTTGCATCTAAGTTGCCTGAGCTTCCATTGTTGAAAAGGCTTGAGATCAACATGCGATTTTGTTGGAAAGACTGAACTCCATTGGTACTGTCTGGTGGATCAAAACAATTTCTTGCAATCTTTTTTCCATTAGTTCTGGACATTGTCGCAAAAGGGCGACCTGACAAAATGTCTTTATGAGAGTTACTATTTGAAATGTCAACAGAACTTTTTCTGCCGAGCCAATTTTCATTTTTTAAATTTACATCACCGTTTGGAATAATACCTCCAGATAGGTTATTATGAGAAAAAGACGACGGTATCGATAGTTTTGGCTTCGGACGTAATATGGGTGGCTTGCTGCGTTTTTGAACCGACGTCTCATTTAATTCAGATGTCGTTGGTTGACTTTCTTCTTTGTTTACGTTAATACTTGTTCGTCTGATATCGTGCAGGCCTGTTGTAATATCGATAATTTCTAATAATGTCTTCATTAAAATTTCAACAAGTTAAATTAACGAATAAAAATTCTTACTGATTTGATGAGATTTCAAGTTGATTTTTGACAGTTCACTCGCTAAAGAGGAGACATTTTTTTGTATTAAAGAGTTAGAGTTGCCATTGTACATACTACTTGAAGATTTGTTGCTGGAACTAACGTCTAAAATTTTTTTTTCAAATTTAAGCAAATTATTAAAGTTATTCAACATAAAAAATAATGCCGATAGAAAATAACCTGTAACAAAAGGTACACTGCGATCATTCATCAAATGTTTGGATGATTTCAATTTGACCCCTTTGTGAATATCTCCCAAAAGCTCTACTCGGCCCTGCGATGATTTGTTACTTGAATTCCTTGACGATGGTTTTCCCGAGAGAGGAGGAGGAGGCGGTGGTGGATATGAGCGATTCAAACCGTTGATCTTAAAATGTGGCTTGCTCATCAGAGGAGGTGGTGGTGGCGGTTGAATGCTCATTATTGTGGTCTGTTGCAACAAAATACATATAAGCTAGAATAATTACAATAACAACAGCAAACTTGATCATCAATAGAAAATAAATTAAATTTGGAAATAATTATAAAAAATATTTTTTTGGCTGTTGTAACAAATTATATCTATGCACACTAAAATGTTTAACTGATTAAAATAGTTTTTAATATAACTGTATAACAAATAGATAACATATTCGATAGTGGAATATTGACTTGCAACGTTCTTTTGCTTATATCATAACTACAACAGTAAAAGTTTAATAAAATCCAAATTCTGGTATTTAATTAACATCGCACATTTGTCATTAATTAATATTGTCTTAAGCCTTAAGTTTATAACTATACTACAAGTAATTCGTCTTTTCATTATGCCTTATGCTCGCTGCTTATTGGCTTACCTTACTATTGAAACTATTGTTGGTATTTTACAAAATTGTATGCACTAACCGAGTAACCTATCGGATGTTTTCGTCGTAAATTATTCTTCTTCGTGCATACAAATTTTGATTGTGCTCATGTTTGCAAAACTTAGCGAGACGTATTCAATTAGACGATCGCGAAACAAAACTCTGTTTGTTTTACCTTTTACCTGAAACATGGGAACGCAATCAACATAGGTAAATTGACGATGTGCGAATTTAAGTTGCCGCAACATTTACTTCATACAGAAGATTTTCTAAATTTGCTTTAAGAAAATTTTTTATAATTTTATTTTGTAAACTAATTTAATTTAAAATTTATAAATGTTGTCACAGGCAATAATTAATTATGTAGAGTTTGTGTAGAGCGGTGATACAGCCGAATGTGTAACAACGCGTTAAAACAAGTTGTTTATTGAAACACTAAGTACGAACAAATACGAATACGTTATAGTCGAGTCCAAACAAGCAAGCTCTAACAACAACAAAAAAGGAAGCATGCGCTTCCCCAAAGATACTCAAACTCCTAGGCCTACTAGCGATGTGCAATATGTTACACCTCCCCTTTTGAGGAGAAAATGTTAACCAGTGACATAATCTTTAAATCTGACAGGTGGCCTGATAGTTCGACCCGACGATGTTCTTAGGCACGACCTTAATGGCGTCAGTACAGGTGGCCTGTCAATTCTGGCTGGAGATTGTGCCAGTGCCGTTGGTTGTTGAGCAGATGGTGATGTTCCAGGCATTACATCTTCATCGATGTAGAGATCACAGTTTGGTGGACGTTCACGGGTCTTTATGAGGTCACGCCGATTGCGTCTCAGACGAGTTCCTTCATCGGTGATTATGTTGTACGACCGAGGCGACGAGTGGGCCGCAACAACTTTCGCAGCTTGCCATGCCTGTCCATTGTGCACGCGCACCGCATGGCCCGGCTGCAGTGGCTTTAGAGGTCGAGTTCCTTGGTCGTGATAGTACTCCTGACGATACTTTCGATTTTCCATGTCACGACGCACAGAATCAGAGGCCGACGCTGTTGGTAAGGCTGGTACTCTCGAGCGAAGAGAACGGTTGAACATCAGTTCAGCTGGACTGTAATCACTTCCTGCGATCGGTGCATTTCGATATTGCAGAAGCGCAATAGTAACATCCTGGTTGCTGTCGGAGGTCTTGCGCATCAGTTGTTTGACGGTCTGCACGAATCGCTCAACTTGACCGTTCGACTTTGGATAGAGCGGACTGGACGTGACTATCTGGAAGTCCCAGGACTCAGCGAATTGACGCATGGTGAAACTGTTGAACGGGTTGTTGTCTGCCATCAATGTCTCTGGTATGCCATACCGTGCAAATATGTCTTTCAGATGCTTGATTACACAGTCTGCTGACTTGCTGGCTATTTGAATGAATTCTGGAAACTTGGTGAAGTAGTCAACCACTAGCAAGTAGTCTTTACCGTGCTGCGTGAAGATGTCAACGCCAACTTTCTGGTATGGTCTCTGTGGAACCGGGTGCGCAATCATAGGCTCGGAAGCCTGACGATTTCGGTAGGTGTTGCATGTCGGACATCGGCCCACAGTGTTTTCAATGTCCCGATTGATACCTGGCCAGAACACAGCAGCACGTGCAAGGGCTTTGCATTTATCCATCCCCAAATGCCCTTCGTGAATGCGAAACAGAATGTCCTTCCGCATTCCAGTTGGGATGACCAATCTGTTGGTGTATAGAATCAGTCCGTTTTGTTCGTACAACTCACTCGCGAGAGCACGAAACTGACGCAGGTTGCCCGACAGTTTAGAGTCATCCGATGGAAAACCACTTTGAATATGCTTACGAAGCAATTGCATTTCTTCGTCCCGTGCACACTCTGTACGGATCTTGTCAAGCCTGGAGTTGCTGACTGGAGCATCTGCGATGATGGTGTTGATTGAGACGACTGTATCCTCTGCTATCTCTCTCTCTACTGTCGATGGAGGCTCTTTATTTAGGTAGCTGCGCGACAAAGTGTCGGCGATGAACATGTCTTTTCCCGGTGTGTACTGTACGTTGATGTTGTACTCGAGCAGACGAAGAAGCATTCTCTGTAGTCGAGGTGTTGTTGCCGCAATCGATTTCTGAAAGATAGCCTCGAGTGGCTTGTGGTCGCTCTGAACGACTACACGGCGACCGTAGATGTATTGATGAAACTTGATGCAGGCGAACACAATTGCCAGTAGCTCTTTCTCTATTTGAGCATAGCGCGTCTCTGCATCTGTCAATGCCCGTGACGCAAATTCTATTGGCTTGCCGTTCTGCATCAAACAAGATCCCAGACCTGTAGATGAAGCATCTGTTTGAACAACGACAGGCATTGAAGGATCGAAGAATTGTAGAACAGGGGCTGATGTGACGGCTTGCTTAATTGTGTTGAACGCTCGTTCGTGGTGTGACGTCCATGTCCAGCTTACATCCTTACGAAGCAACTGACGTAGAGGAGCGGTTAGATCAGTAAGATGCGGAACGAACTTGGACAGATACGTCACCATACCTTGGAATCGATGTAGTTCTTTGGCATCAGCTGGTGTGCGCATGTCAGAGATTGCCTTGACTTTCTCTTCATCGGGTCGGACGCCTTCAGGTGTGAGCACATGGCCTATGTACTTGCACTCTTGAACACGCAGCTGGATTTTGTTTTTGTTAAAACGAACACCCTTCATCCGCGCTCGTTCGAACACCATACGTAGTGTTTGTTTGTGTTGTTCATCCGATTCAGCAGCGATGAGTAAGTCGTCAAATATGATGAATACGTCTGGAATGTCACCAAAAATTTCGTTTGCTTTTTTCTGGAACACTTCTGGTGCACTAGAAATTCCAAATGGAAGGCGGGTGTACGAATAACGACCGAAAATTGAATTAAACGTACACAATTTGGAACTCTCCTCATCTAGACGAATGTGCCAGAATCCGTCCTTCATGTCGATGACGCTGAAAATTCGTTTTCCATGCAGCTTTGGTGCTATGTCGGAAAACGTCGGAATAATGAAGTGCTCCCGTTTGATTGCCCGGTTCAGATCTTTCGGGTCCAAGCAGATTCGAAGTTGACCGTTTGACTTCTGAACCACCACAAGAGAGCTCACCCAGTCGGTTGGTTCATCACGCTTGATAAGAACGCCTTTCTCGACCATCTGATCGAGCAGTTGTTTCAGTTTTGGTTGCAAGGAGAGTGCAACGCGACGAGGTGGATGAATGACCGATTGTGCTGATTTATCTACCGTGATGTGATGTTTACCTGGAAATTCTCCGATGCCAGAAAAAATATCAGCAAACTCCGTCAATAGATCTGAATCGGCGTTTTTAGATGGTGTGACCGGGCTGACATTGTCGATGCGCTTGATTAAATCTAGCTCCATACAGGTGGGCAGACCGACGATGACGGGCGCTTCATGGTTGACAATGTAAAAGTCGGTGCTGAAAAACCGGCCCTTGTATGTGATCTTCAGCGCCATGTAACAACGCGTTAAAACAAGTTGTTTATTGAAACACTAAGTACGAACAAATACGAATACGTTATAGTCGAGTCCAAACAAGCAAGCTCTAACAACAAAAAAAAAGGAAGCATGCGCTTCCCCAAAGATACTCAAACTCCTAGGCCTACTAGCGATGTGCAATATGTTACAGAATGTAGGACATTTCCCCCCCCCGTACGTTTCCCCCCCCCCCCCCCCGGACATTCCCCCCCCGACAGACCCTAGGACATTTCCCCCCCCTGTGGTTATGTAGTAGTATGAATTTGTGGTTTTGCAAGAGTGTGTTCTTGCATGGCATAAATATGTGTGTGCGTGAATTGTGTACATTCCCCTCCGGACATTCCCCCGCCATGAGTATGATAATTTTCACCCCACGAGGTAGGACAAAGCAGAGTTAAATTTCACAAGTTTTTCTATGAAACACAAACCCTAACCCTAACGTTTCTAAGAGTGTTTCTAAGAAACACAAACCCTAACCCAAACATTGCACTGAACTATTTAGGGGATAAATAAAAAATAATAAATGAAAAATAAAAGTATATTCTCTCTCCGGGGGGGAAATGTCCGATCCTCGATACAGCCAGACTGTCACTATTGATAGATATATGTTTATCAATGAGGGACAGAAATTGTCCAAAAAGGTATGTTTTCAAGCTGAAACTGATTCCATTGAACTGAAATAGACGTTCATCAGCGACAACTGATGTTTCATAGGTTTCTATAAATGAATGAAGAGCAAAAAAAATGTAAACTTACTTCGATATGTTAATTAAGTAAAAGAAGATAAATTTTGTAACTTGAAATAACTAAAACTTCAAACCATCTGCTTTAAAATCCCGAATCTATCACCGCCGTTATAAAATTGTAGACGCTGATCCAAACCTCTGGGCGGTTTTTTACGCTATTTTATATTTTTGGTTTTGAGATGATACGAAGAAAGGCCGAGATGAATTAAGCTACTATAAATTAAGTAGACGTAAGCAAGTTTAACAGAATTAAGTGAGTTCAACAGAATTAAATTAAGTTTAACAGAATTAAATTAAGTTTAACAGAATTAAATTAAGTTTAACAGAATTAAATTAAGTTTAAAAGAATTAAATTAAGTTTAACAGAATTAAATTAAGTTTAAAAGAATTAAGTTAACAGAATTAAGTAAGTTTAGAAGTAAGCTGCCATCTTTACTCTTTTTAATGAGAATGAAAATTAATATAAACAAAATCTTGTTCAAATACTGACAAATACCTAATACATATAGAATTAAAAATAATGACACACCGCAACGTCAAAGCAGAACGCCAGCTGGGTCGACTAATTAATAGGATGAGGTGAATCTGAGTACCATTGCTATGTATTATGCTGTAATCCTGATGCACCACTTCTTCATATGCCAGTATATTTCCTTGTTTTCTTCAAACTTTAAACTTATGCAGCATCTTCTGAGTGGCTAGATTTTATCAAATTTTTCATAATACAAATATTATGGAAAAAAATCTTACATGCATAAAAAAATATTACCATCAATCACATGCATTCTTAAAAACAACGTAAATGAACAACACTCATAGTAGCCAGGGAAAAAAGTCTACAAATCCATTGTATCGTTTATTTACAATGGCACTCTAAAAAATATGATAACGAGTCATTTTCATTATAAGTTCACATTCACGAAAAAAATTAGTCCATGGTCGAGACGGTGCTTGAAGAACAGAAATAAGAATTCCGTCGTAAAATTGAATAAATAACGATCAGTTTAAAAGTTTAGTTTCAAACGAGTTCCATCAAAATTCGCGTCGGTGGTACTTGTCGGGATCAAAGTAGGAGGTGACGACGACACGGTGAGCAAACTTTCGACCAGCCAAATGTTCCTGAGCTTTCTGACAATCTTCGATGGAGAAGAACTCAACAAAAATCTAAAATAAAAGTATTTACAAAATATATTAAATAATAACAACAACCTAATAAAACTATCACTATCTTTTTTTTATATATTGTCTCATTACATACAACACGAGATTACATGCTCAACCCAGAGTATTCTCGTGTGACACAAGACAGTCATGCAATATTTTCGTGAATATAATTAGCACCCAGACATGCACGGAAAGGTAATAAAAGATGTTGTTTCTCAAATTAGTAAACAAGAATAACAAAAACCTATTTTCAATGTGATTTTGAATATCCACATTGACTGATTTAAAGAGAAACACACCTGGGTCCATCTTATATAAAGAGAAACACAGTATTGAGTATACATAATAACGTAAAATTACTTACTTTTCCAACTCCGGGTACTTCAATTCCTTTAAGTGGGCGAGGTATTTCAACGCTTTTGACGTTTCCGTACTTGTTACATTCGCTCTTGATGTCATCGACAATGTCTGAAAGAAAAAAACCACAAATTAACAAATAATTTGACATAATAATGTTTAATGAGTATTATTCCTTAAATTAAAATAAAATAATAAAAACATTGTTTTAATTAACGCTTATAGGTAAATTTTATTAAGTACACTTAAATATTATTCTTAAGTTTTTAGTACATTTATATATAAGCATTGTTTTTCAAATATTTTTTTAAATTTTGTATTATTTTTTTATTTTTTAGTGCTTTTTAAAATCTGAACGGATTAATGTATTGTCACAAAATATACACCTTCATGCAAAAAATGAACTTTTTACAACCATTAGAAATGCCTTAAGAAAGCTTTATAAAATCCCATGAAACAAACAGGAAACTACCACAACAACAGAGTAAGTTAATATATGTGTTGTAAAAAAAACCTTCAAATTCCTCTTCGTCCTCAAGTTCCTCAACAGAAACCATGTTCATCAGACACAAAACTTCCGTAGGTGGAGCTGGTCCGGAGGTTCCCACTTCAGATAAGTTCAGTCCTGGGATTTGAAGATTAACTGGCAGATTTGCAGGCTGTTGCGTGATAAAAAAATTTATTCCTTAAATCAATAACAAATAATCCAAACTGCTGTACAAGACAATACAAAAATTTACAGAAATAAAATTTTGATAATACAAAACTAAGTCTGAACTAACATTTGGATTCCTTGCTCCAATGCTGGCCCGTTGTACGATAAGTTTTTTATCTCCAAGCTGCATTCCATTGAGACCGGCACATGCCTATAAGTTATAAATGTGATATAAACATTAAAGTTATGTAAGTTATAAATATGACTTCAAAGTAGAACGGGCTAATAAATAACAAACTAGTCGGCTAAAAAAAACACCTCTCAATAACTCTCTACGTAAACAAAAAATTACATACCAGGTCGGTCATAGAAGCATCAGCATATTCACAGAATGCAAATCCCTTGGATAAAGTAGTGACAGCATCTTTGACCAAATTGAAAGATTTGAGAGGACCAAAAGAGCTTAATAATTCTTTAACCTATTCATAATTTAATATATAAATCAAAACAGCTAGTACATGTTATCACAGCCTTTAACACAAAAAACCATATTATCGCTAAATAATACGACATATCATGAATATAATAGCTTAAATTTTTATAATATAATATATTTTTGAAATTTAGTTTGCAATTTTATATTTTTATACAATACTTTAAAAAAAGAGTTGAAATAACCTGATCCTCATTTAAATAGCTTGGAATTCCACCAATAAATATTTTGTATGGAGTATCTCCAACCAGTGTTGACACGACACCTATTGACCAAAGAAAGAACATCATAGAATCATAGCATAATAAAATGGAATTTTTATGTAATAAATTTTTTATATCTTTTATGTAATGGACACCTCTGTTAGATAACATAAAATTAAGCAGTACATAATGAAAAAGAAAGTTTAATTGAAACACAAACAAAACAACTCTCAACGAAACATTTACAAACCAGGTGGAGGAACCACCGTGGGGTTGCTGGTGGTTGAAATGGCATCCGTAAGGCCCTGCATAGCCTGGTAATCTCGAGGCCTTCTGATCTTGAGAGCCTGACCTTGAAAGTTGATGCCATCAAATGCTATCGCGTGGGTGCATTCGTCAGCTGATCTAAACTAAAGAAAAAATGATGAAAAAATGAATAAATTGACCAAATTTATGTAAAAATGACAATTATTTAATAGATCCAAATTATTTTCATATAAGAATTCCTCGTTAGATTCTATTTGAATTATTTAAAATAACTTGTAAAACTGTATTTTATACATATTTCAAAGATATTTACAATTATTTTCTATAACATTCCATTAAACTATTTTTAAATTTCACCTATTAAAGCTGGATAATAAGAACTGAAACATAATATTGCATTCATATGCACACATTACATTAGTGACTCCTTATTTTGTTTAAATCTTTACTTAAACTTCACACTTTTATAACTGAAAAGCGACGTTTGGAAAATCTTTGCAAAAAGTTATCAACCTTAAATGGCATATTGTCTTTAACAGCGTGTCTTAACACACACACACACAAACACATACATATATATTTTATTTATTTATTTATTTAACGTGCTCTCTAAAAAGAAAAATTTCTCAGAGCACGAGGCGGCAGTGCCAAAATAAACGAACGAACAGAATATATATATATACATACATACATACATACATACATACATAAAGTAAATCGGCTCGATACTTTCAGATAAACATGCTCTATTGAAATACGCATGCCATTTAACCGAAACTAACTTTTTGGTAGTCTGTTTACACTTTTTTTAAATGTTTAAAACATCATACATATATATATATATATATATATATATATATATATATATATATATATATATATATATATACATATATATATATATATATATCTATGATTTTTATATTAACAAATTAGTACCTCAGTAAAACTGTGAAAAGTTTGAATTCCCAATTAATTTTTTCGTACTATTACAGAATTTTTATAAATGTCTTTTCAAAATAACATTCCACCTTCAATGGTGGCAAAAATGACAAAAAACAAAGATACAATGGACGAGTCAAGCAATAAAACAAAGAAGGAAGACTGGAAGAAAATTAAAGAATTGGAGGAAGCTAGAAAAGCTGGTACTGCTCCAGCTATGAAAGATGAAGAAGGGAAAGACATCAACCCTCACATACCCCAATACATCATGCAAGCCCCCTGGTACATAGGAGCCATCTGTCCTACTTTGAAACACCAGAGAGAGCCTGATGAAATGAAAAAAGAATACTCCACAATGAACAAGTGGTACAAGAAGGGAGTCAACAGCGTAAAAGTTGCCACAACTTTTAGAAAAGGTTCATGTGATAATTGTGGAGCGTTAGGTCACAAGAAAAAGAACTGCCTTGAACGTCCTCGAACTTTGGGGGCTCGATACACTGGATATTTTGCACCTGATGACTTTGAGCAGCCTACTTTGAGTTTGTCTTACGAAGGAAAAAGAGACAGATGGAATGGATTTGATCCTTCTGAATATAAAAAAATTGAGGAGCATTTTGAAAAAGTTGAAGAAGCAAAAAGAGAACAAAAAGCTAAGAAACTAGAAAACTTCTTGTTAGGTGGAAAGCCAAACAACGAAGAAATTGGTGATGAAGATGATGAGAAATATGCAGATGATGTTGCTATGCCTGAACAGAAGTTTGAAACAAAGCAGAGAATTACTGTCAGAAATCTCAGAATCAGAGAAGACACGGCTAATTACTTGTTAAATTTAGATGTCGAATCTGCATTTTACGATCCGAAAACGAGAGCCATGAGAATGAATCCATTCGAAGGAAGTAATATCGACCCAAACGAACTTCCGTTTGCAGGAGATAACTATGTCAGATATTCTGGAGATGCCGTGGAAATGATTAATAAGCAAAAATTCGCATTGGAGGCATACAGCAAAGGAACAGATGTAAATGCTCAAGCAGACCCAACGAAGCTTGAACTTCTTTACAAAGAAAATCTGAAAAAGAAAGAAGCACACAATAAGTCACTGAAAGAAAGTATCATTGAAAAGTATCACGGACAAGAATATCTTGAAGTTCCCCCTAAAGAACTTCTGCTGGGTCAAAATGAGGAATATGTAGAGTACACTCGCCATGGTACTCTTGCCAAAGGAAATGAAAAAGCCGTGGCCAAGTCGAGATACGAAGAAGACGTGTTGGAGGATAGCCACAAGGCGATTTGGGGGTCATATTGGGAATCAGGAAAGTGGGGGTACAAGTGCTGCCAATCTCTTATTAGAGGTGCTTCTTGTATCCGAGTAGCTGGTCTCAAATTTGAAATGTTGAGTGAACAGATTCATGTGCATGTGAGAGATAGTAAAGAAGAAGAAGACAGTCAAACTTCCATAATAACATCAAGCGTTGAGCCGACATCTCTTTATCATCAAAACTTGGAAAGACGTATGACAGAAAGAAGAAAAAAAAGAAAGAGATCACACAGTAAAAAGAAAAGTTCAAAACGTCACTCAACAATAGAATCATCTGTCGATGATGATGATTCTTCTAGCAGTTCAGATGATGATTATAACAACAGGAAAATTAAGAAGGTTTGATTGAGTAAAAACATACAAAAGAAAATTTGAAGCACAACTAAAACAAGAAATCAAAAATAAACAAAAAAGCATCATAGCATTAGCAGCAATGACTCGCAATCTAGTCATGATGACGATGATTTAAAGAAGGCTATTGGAAAACAAAAGAAGAAGAAGAAAGAGTTCGATGAGATGGCATCAAAGAATGAAATAATAATGTTTATTTTCTACAGCATAGTGTCACCTGACGCTATGCGATGCCGGACCCCTATCGAGGTCTTCAGAGACTTTCTTTCCATTCAATGTCCATATGACATAAAAAAAAACCCAACAGAGGAAAAGTCAGAAGCATATCAAAGATTACTAATAAATTTTGAGGACCCTTATGGCAAAGTACCTAAAAATAACTGTTTTTATAATCAACTGAATCCGGGGTACTTAAACGGTGAGGTGTATCCTAACAAAGTGGGGTACCCTTCTATTTCGGGGGTACGAAAAGTATGATTTTGTAAAAAATATATTTTTTTGTGTGCCATTCTTTTTAGTGATAACAGTGAAACCATATTGAACATAGTCTTCCGAATACTTCCATTTCTTCCAGTTTTAGAATGCTACTTTAAATAAATAAACTTATTAGGGTTTGGTTTAAGCTGCTCTCAATGAGGAAGATCATTTCTGTGTTACTTCAGACTATCTAGGTTTCTGTGGATTACCAGCCACAAGATTATTCCATAATTAGATCTTTTTACTGAAGCAAAAAATATAAAATTAGTCAATCTATTTTAAAGAGAAATACTTAGAATGGTTTAACATAAATAACCTTAACATCTAATACACTACCAATTTATAAAATTTCAGTGGAGAATTTTTTAATAAAGCAATTGACTTTATAGATTTTTAAAAGTTAAATTCTCATTATGGGATCAATTTAAATGACAATGAGTAATCTTCTATTAATATTCTGGTAATTTAAAAATATATAATTACAATTAAATATCTGACAACATGTGCTTGAGAAGTTAACAAATGAGGAAGTCTTCCACGTTTTTTGGCTGCCCAACACCAAAACAGTTAAAATTCTCTATTAAGTTTATAGTTTATTTTTCAACCATACATGCTCAAGCAAAATCTTAAAAACAGTTTATTCATTTTACCTTTATATTTATGTAAACATAAAAATTCAACACTTGTTCTTATATTTGATTTTTAATAAACTATTACCTCCACTAAAAAATAAAAGATCCCAGACTAATTAATATATACCAACTAATATAATCAATGTCTATCATTTTGCTGCTGGACTTCAAAAGGTTAAATTAGGTTGTATTGATATTAGGACCACATACATTCAAATAGAAATTCTGACGCCCAACCATCTCAGATAATTAAAATGTCTGATCTTATATTAATTAATACTTTATTTCATTACACCTGTGAAGGAAATTCTTTCTTTCATTCTATGAACAACACCAACAAAATCAGATGTCTACATTGTACAGGAAACAAAAGACAAAACATTTGAGTAAAAATCATCCAGTGAGTTTTTTTTACTAAATTAGATTAATGTTAAGGATTTACTCTTATTTATAGTTTTTAAGTAGTTTTACCACCTGTACCCACACCCACACACACCCACCCACGCAAACACACACACACACATACATACATACATACATACATACATACATACATACAAATGTGTGTGTAATTATGTGGCAATTATGAGTTTTTGAACTAAATAAAGTAATTATCATATCATATAAATAACCACAACGAAGAAAGCATAAGATCAATAACAAAACTCTGAAGAGTCCAGCTATGGAATCAATGCTTCAAGGAAACAAGTTGCCAAACTGGTTTCAACCGGTCAGAGCACAGCAACCGCAGGCCCGCTAGTTCAGTTATGACACTGTTTTATATAAGCTTTATACCGCGCGCTCGCACCGGGAGTAATGCGCATGTGTGCATGCGGTTATATATGGTCATTGTTTTGAACAAACAAAACGGAGCATGAAATATCAATTCATTGAACAGCATGTTCAAAAATAATAAATTAACTTGTCTTTAATGTAAACAAACTCAAGCTGTTAATAGGGACCGTTATGATACAGCTTGGATGATGACAGTTCATTCAAGTTCATCTCTATATATAGCAGAAACTATGGAAGTGTAATCTTTCTGAAGTTTTGAATTCAACTAAACTGGAATCGGCAGCTATACACTAAAAGGTAACTTTGCACTTATAGAAATTTAATAACAATTTATATATAATTTATTTATATATGCATGAGTAATTTGCAATTTGTTAATGGTAAATACAGGACCATTTTGAAAATGCTGACAATATCAGACTTATACAAAGAAGACATTCCAGAAGATGCTATCTTCATTTTAGAATATCCCACCAGTTTTCCAGGCCATTTTGGTGACAGTTCATTCTTAGTAAATGAAGACAAATACATACTGGATGATCAGTATAGGAATCACGATTATGAATCTAATCGCATAGAAAAGCCCCATAGAAATTTAGCAGTTTTTGGCAAAAGGGCAAGAGTTCATGTAGTAGAAAAACCATCAGATCTCCTTTATCAACACTGGAAACAGAAACTGAACTTTGAAGATGTTTGTTATGCTCCACTCGGCGAACCGTCACCTCACGTATGCTTCTTCCCACTGGAGAGTCTGCCCGTCCATCTTCACTCCGTCGACCCTGACATGCACTACCTAATACATTCCAAGAAATTCATTGAAGAAATTCTTTGTCAGCAGGCAGAAACCTTGAAAACGCCAGAGTTTCCATGTGTCTTGAAAGTAGGCAGATCGTCTGGAGGACATGGAACCTGGATTATTAAAGAACCTCAAGAACTTGAACACTGGATGGAGAGAATCAAATCAACAATGCCACATGCAGAAATAGTCCTGAACAGGTTAGTTGAAAATATTGTGAGCAATTATTGCTGCCATGCTTATATCACAAAATCTGGTCAGAAACAGTGGTTGGGAGTGACTGAAAAACTTCTGGAAGAAGAAATTTGGGTCGGTGCTTACATAGAAATGAATAATCAAGAGGCACTACAAGATTTGGTGCAAAAAACAGTCGAACCAGTCTTAAATGCTCTCCATGAAAAAGGGTACTACGGTATTGTTGGAATAGATGTCCTGTTAGATGAATATGGCAAGCAGTATGTCATCGACATCAATCCGCGAATACTTGGATCAACTCCTCTGCTACTGTCAGCTTTTCACCTGGAAAAACGAGGATGGAATGCAGGCATGTTCTTCACGGGCATTTCCTTCGGACAAGTCAGTCTCCAGGAGATAATAGAAAAAGCAGAGTCCACAGAAGAAGGTGAAATTATTCTCTATTCTGTCATTCAAAGAAAGGAAAACTGCACTTGTCAAATCGGAATATTCTCAAAAGACATCAAGAATTGCCTGGTAATAAAAAATAAATTTATGCAATCTTTCAACAAAAGAGCCTAAAGATGAATTTAATTTTTAAACAAACCAGTCAATTCCATCTATTCTCTAAATGCTTGATCATAACATGTAAAGTGCAAACCTCTACAAGCCTAAATATTAATTTCTAGAAGTTTTACATAGTCTTTTTGTTCTTTAAAACATCGTCATTTCAAGATTATTTATTTACAATCTCAACTGCTTGCTGCAAGACTAGTCAAACGATCTCATGTGAAAAAGTAGCAGAAAATATCTTTATGGGTAACATGTTTTGCTATACAAATCTATCTCTTTTAATTTTTTTAGTGCCAATTTTAAGTTTATGTGCCTGAATGAGTTAAAGTGCTTTTCCAAAATATCTTCATGGCAAATTCTACTCCAACAAGTTCGTGAAAGGAGTCCAATTTTTTACTCTAAAGAATTCTTTTACTTTTTCGACATCATTTTTTTTCATAAGAACAATTATGTGGTTTACGGTGCTGTGAAAATTTGGCGTTCATAATTTATTAATGAGGAAAAACGTTTATTTATACATTGCTCAATCGGTTCACATTCGTCGGTAATGTTTTTAATTTACTTTCTTCCTTTTTTTTAGTTTAATTTTGAGATTATTTTTAATGCCATCTCTTTTATAGAGCTTTTATGCTTATCGAGCTACTTATATCATATTTGCATGTCTTTTTTTACATACTTGCTCTTTGCATTGATTCTTTTTTAAAGTCCAGAATCAATAAACGCTTTTGACATTATCCTAAATATTGTTTTATTTGATTACTGAAAGCAAAATGAAAATAAAAGTTCTAAATCAAAAAGGAGTTATGACAAAGATGGGAAAAGTTCCAAAAACAAATGTTAGCCGATTTAGGACTAAAGCTTTAATATCTAGCCTTCTAGTATTTTGGTTTCTTCTAACATGTTTCAATATGTGCATTTTAGGTTGCTGGTTAAAAAAATCCATGTTAAAATGCGTGACATATGAACGTTGTGAATCAATTAAAAATTAACATAAGCGATCGCCAAAGAATGTCTCCACCTGGTACTCATTGATACTGTTATACTGTGTTTTTGCACCACCCTTCCAACTTGCATTGTCTTACTGTCTAGCAATTTCCACATTGTAACCTCAGTCATTGTAATAAATATCTCAAAATAGGATCCTTGATAAAGCATAGATGTTGAAGCTTTTTGTACAACAATCTTTCAACAATATACCACAGAAAAAGCAAACTTATCCTAATTGTCACCAACTTCAATTAATCTTCTATACGCACTCTCCAAGCAGCAACTTGTCATATGTTGAGAGCATATTTTGAAGAAAAAAACAGCTGAAGCTGCTTGCACCTCTCATTTCACCATCCTGAAAACTAGTGCTACCAAACCCTGCTTCACCAACATATATTGAACACTAGCCTATTATTGCTATGCATGTTAAAATGGTCTTTAAAAAGATTTATTCATTTATTTAGTTCTGCCATAAATATGCATCAACATAGTTCTACAGCTTTAGAAGCTCAATAAGTTTGGGCTGCTATTAATTCGCTTACCAAGTGAGTACTAACTTTGCCAAAGTATTTACCCTAAACAAGCATATTCAGAAAGAAACCACATGTTTGTTGCTAGTGAAGGCAGTCACAGATATAAATAAATAAGTGAAATAAGCCAATAAAATAAATTTTTATTGTATATTTAGAATGTTGAAGAGTTGCCAGCCTAACCATAGCCCCGCCACTGGTGGTAAACCATGTCAAACAACAGAGATATCCGATATATGCATTCTATATATGTAAAGGCACAGGGTGGACCAAAAATTGAAATGATCCTACAATAAATTATCTATTTAATGCATTCTTTGTTTCTCGTTTGCAGTTTGCATATATCTTCAAAACAATTTTTTAAATCACAGGTTGTGTCCAATTTCTCTGTTTTGGTTTTCAAAAACTTTTTTCAAATGTAGGCAAGGAGACAGCAAATAACCAAATATTTTATGTACTTTGGTCATTGGAAAACCTTTCAAATAGTTGCAGACTGTGCTACAAGACTTGAAACTTGTAATTTTCATTCAAAGGCCACGCGATACACCTTTGTATGTTCTAAGCCTTAAATCATATTTCACAATACGTCTTAAAATTGATCGGGCATACCGATGGTTTCCCATTCTATTGGATCAGAAGTTTTGTGTTTGTGGGGATCTTCTTCTTGAATGCAGATTAGCACATTGATACGACCAATGTTCTCTTGATTTCTTGCGGACTTTGGAGAACCACTTTCCAAGTCAAAGATGGCAACCGAAAATTATTTAAATAACATCATCATGATTAGAGTTAGTGCGTAAGATAATCAATGTAATATTTTGCTTATTTGGATGCGCTGTAATTAAATTTTAAATAATGTTATTTTACTGTATACAACAGTCTCGCTTTTTTTTTTGCACACCCTGTATATGAGTATACCAGACTTCAACAAATCCAGAATCGCTGTATACCACAAAATTTTTTTTCTTCATTCTCTTCTTTATCAGTCACATTTCTAAGAGTTTCAGGCAGGGACTTGATAACTAAGTTGTTTATGTCATTGTTATAATATGTTCAATAGCTTCTCTATGAGAAATATTTTGTACAGATATTTTTTACCCAGCATCTCTCATTTTTACACTAATGTAGGCAGATAAAAACAAATAAAAAAAATCACGCCACCTTTATAAGATCACCAAACTGCTTGTTCCAAAATAAATAACGGTAGAAAAAAGTGGATATATTGACAAAACTACTAACATTTCTAATAATTTAAAATTTTAAAAAACCCAAATAACTTGATTATAATTATTCCCCCTTTGGTCCATAGTCACATGTACAATTAATAATAAGTAATTTATTCATAAATAAGCTTAGAAATGTAGTAAACTACAAATAGCCACACAAACTAATAAAAACGTTATTTAACCAACTACTATAAACTAATCACTTTACAAATTTATAGACTTGAAGAAATTTTTTTAATCATAAAAAAAAACATTAAAAAAACCACTGACTTCCAGGAAAGCAAAATTCTTGTCTAAATTGACTTGACATGCGATGACGGGATTGCCTTCACCAGTGACCACTCCAGCCATTCTCATTTGCTCATTGAAATAATCCATCATCATGTCCTTGGAAGTAAAAAAAAACAAAATAATAAAAATTTAAATTATTGCTGATGTGTTTGTAACAGAGATTACTTTAGAGAACACTTGATGCCAGATCGAAAGCGTTAATTACCTCTGTAACACCAAACGGTATGTTTCCTATGTAAAGTCTTCTTGCTTGCCTGCTGATTGTACTACCACTTGAATTGGCAGCTATACTAACGGGAACAGTGATAGGTATTGCAGGAAGCTGACCAGAAGCTGGAAAAATATTTAAAAATAATATCAAGTGAAACGTTATATTTTAATCTGAATGTTTTCAAATTATTACAGCTAGTTAGTCCAACCCTAGCTTAGCGAGGAAAAGGGTCGTTTACAAAATAAATGGTGACGATGAATATTATTAACCAATTCTAATATTTGATAATATAGCCAGTTTTGGTTTTTTATTTTGCAAAAGGTAAGCAAAAATAAATACAATGCTAAATAATATAAAATATAAATAATATAAAATAATGCTTTTGCTCATAGAATAAAATGAGAACTTCATCAACAGAAACAATAATTCATTGTGTATAGCTAATCAATTAATGATTAAACTGTGAAAATTTTCAAATTTGTCACTGAGTTGAACTAAGAAATATTTATTACTCTGAATAGTAATTGACTTCGAAAATAATCGTCAGTCTAATGATTTCTTCAAGAACTCAAAAATTGAATAGCCAAGCAGAAAAACTTTTTAATAAGAGCACTTGATGGGAGATATTATTGTAATTTTTGTCATTTTTGAATAATTTCAAAATGCATAGAAACTTAACAAGATATTTAATTATCAACAAACAATTTTCTTTCATTTCAATATTACATATAGAATCACTTAGATACAATATCTACTTCTGTAGCTGCACCAGTTTATTAATTTGTATCCATAGAACAAATAAATAAATCATCCAATTGACTGAGACTGCACAGATGAACAATTATTATCAAGCCACCTTAGTCAAAATTATGGCAAGATAGGTCTTGTAAAATAACCAGGCAATCTCTGAGATCATAACTGGAAAACCATCTATTGAGACTTGGTAATTAACTGTTCTTTCCGAATTTCTATTTGTCTCAAACAGTTTCATGAGAGACGAATCATTTTTAAAAACATTAAGATTATTTATTTACAATCTCAACTGCTTGCTGCAAGACTAGTCAAACGATCTCATGTCAAAAAGTAGCAGAAAATATCTTTATGGGTAACACGTTTTGCTATACAAATCTATCTCTTTTAATTTTTTAGTGCTAATTTTAAGTTTATGTGCCTGAATGAGTTAAAGTGCTTTTCCAAAATATCTTCATGGCAAATTCTACTCCAATAAGTTCACGAAACGAGTCCGATTTTTTACTCTAAAGAATTCTTTTACTTTTTCGACATCATTTTTTTTTATAAGAACGATTATGTGGTTTACGGTGCTGTGAAAATTTGGCGTTCATAATTTAATAATGAGGAAAAACGTTTATTTATTTATACATTGCTCAATCGGTTCACATTCGTCGGTAATGTTTTTAATTTACTTTCTTCCTTTTTTAGTTTAATTTTGAGATTATTTTTAATGCCATCTCTTTTATAGAGCTTTTATGCTTATCGAGCTACTTATATCATATTTGCATGTCTTTTTTTTACATACTTGCTCTTTGCATTGATTCTTTTTTAAAGTCCAGAATCAATAAACGCTTTTGACATTATCCTAAATATTGTTTTGTTTGATTACTGAAAGCAAAATGAAAATAAAAGTTCTAAATCAAAAAAGAGTTATGACAAAGATGGGAAAAGTGCCAAAAACAAATGTTAGCCGATTTAGGACTAAAGCTTTAATATCTAGCCTTCTAGTATTTTGGTTTCTTCTAACATGTTTCAATATGTGCATTTTAGGTTGCTGGTAAAAAAATCCATGTTAAAAGGTAAAATGCGTGACATATGAACGTTGTGAATCAATTAAAAATTAACATAAGCGATCGCCAAAGAATGTCTCTGGTAATTAACTGTTCTTTCCGAATTTCTATTTGTCTCAAACAGTTTCATGAGAGACGAATCATTTTTAAAAACATTAAAAATCTACGACTTGAAATTCGAAATATTTCAAACAAATGAGGCAAAAAATGTTAACTACAAATTTAAAAATAACATTCTTGAGTTATAGCACACTGATACAGATGTTCCAATTTGATTATACAGTGAACCTTCTTCATACCAGCCCTTCTAACAATAAAAATAAAAGTCCCGACCAATGTGTATTGAAATTAAAGGAGATTAACCTTATAGGAATGGATATTAGCTAGTGTTTGTCGATTCTATTGTGAAAATCAAGATTAATTCACCTCCGAATATTTATGCCAAGCATAAATATAATTTTTTGTAGTTTTTTTTTGTTTTTACATCATACACAATTGTTACATTTACAAGACAAAAAAAACTTTGGTATTTAATTATAAATTTATATTTGTGTTTATAAAGATATATATAATTACTACACGGCCAAGATTTTTGGTTTTTTAAGATATGAATTTCAATGTGCAAAACTTCATTAAGTTATCATACAATAAATTCTAAAACATTCAACAATAAATTAAAACTTTAATTGTTGCCCCATTTCATAACTTCATAGTGTAAATTCAATCTACGTTAAAGCTAACCGTTTTTAACATGTCTCATCCAGCAGTTAACTTTGCATCGAAAAGTTTGCAACTGTAAACGGTGCACATGACTATCACAGTATCACTGATTTTACAAAAAAAACACAGTTTAATAGATCTAGAAAAAATACTTAAAATAAGATAGAGACATGCATGCATAGATATTTTTACTCATAGAATCCCATGGTGGTGTAAGTACATATTATGGTCATAACTTCTGCCCAACAAGCTCATTGTAGTAATAATCTTATGGCCATTTTGTTTTGAAAGAAAAAGTTATTTATCTACATTAGGGTGGAGCTTATTTTCGAACTTTTAAAATGTTATTTTCTTACTATTTGATTCCTATATATAAAATAAAATTTTTGGCAAAATATGAGCACAACTGAACACTATTTAGCGTTAGCTCAATGATGGTGAAGTTTTTAATACTCAAAACTGCGGTCATTTTTTTCTCGCGTTGTACTAATACCAGATTAATAACCTAGATAACTTAAATAAATATATATATATATATATATATATATATATATATATATATATATATATATATATATATATATATATATATATATATATATATATATATATATATATATATATATATATATATATATATATATAAAGTGAGGAAGCTGTTGCCATCACTTTTCAGACACCAAAAAAAAAAGAGATGGCGAAAAACTGTCGTAACTCAACAACTCGCAGCAGCTCTAGATCGAACAAAAGTGTCTGACCGCAAGGCCGTTTTGTTCTAGCAGAAACTGCTAAAAGTTTGGGTCAGAACCCTGATGAACTTGCTCTTAACAAAGATTTAATTCGCCGGGACAGGGCAAACACCGACTCCAGAGATCTACAAACATTAAGGCCAAGTTTCAAGGTAACATTCCTCTTGTTGTTCACTTGGCAGCAAACCCATATTGGTTTTAGGGAAAGGAGTTTCTCAGCTAGTCAGCTACTCACAGTTGCCAAGCTTCCAGCCAGAACAGGTGAAGCTCAGGATTCTGCTGTTTTTGGAGCTATTGAAGACTGGGACATAGCCGATAGCATCCGAGCTATGTGTTTTGATACAACCAGATCAAATACTGTCCGGAACACTGGTGCCTGTGCCCTCATAGAGCAACAACTCGAAAAGTCACTGGCCTGCAGGCATCATATCATGGAACTGATAATTGGTAAAGTGTTCAAAGTTTGTATAGGAGCCAGCACATCTTTTCCCATGATTCCACTCTTCAAATGCTTTCAAGATTATTGGGGATGCATTGATACAGACAAGTATGAACCAGGAATTGCAGCTGATGACGTGGAAAGTCTAGTGGGTGACATTAAACATTAAACATGACACCATAGATTATGCCAACAAGCATCTTGAACAGAGTCAGCCGAGAGATGATTATAAAGAATTTCTGGAACTTGTGATTGTCTTTCTCAGAGCTGTTCCTGCCAGAGGATTCCGATTCATGTCACGTAACGCTATATATATATATACTTCTAGTATATAAATAAATCGAAAGCTAAAAATTGATATTTTTGATAAATTAGAAAAAGAGATAAGTTCACAAACAATTATTAAGTCAGCAGCTTATTAGTGGTAGGTATTTATAGAGATATATCAGTATCCAATTCAAATGATTGAAATGAAATATATAAAAAATAAAATCAGTTAAAATGAACCAATTGTAATGCTGGCAGCATTAGTATGCACAAACCCGATATTTCTTGGAGCTTTAAACTTGTCACAAATTTAAGCAACTTTAGAATTATTGATTGAAGTAATAGACATGAAATTTAGAGTTTCTCAGTATCTTCTCTCAAGCCATAAAACAATATGCTTCAGAATAAAAATTCAAATACACATTTGAAGCAAACATCGCGTTAGAAGAAGATATTGAAGCCGTTACAAATAAGTTTGATAAATGTTTTAAAAAAACTGGTATAAATACCATAGTTGCAGATATTTATTTGTCAGAGTGAGCCATCACAATCAGCTAATCAATAAAGAATAAAAAGTATATTTTTGAAAGATCAAGTAACTACTAGTAGCAGTCATGGTCATAACAAGAAAAATGACAGTTTGTTACTAAAAATGAAACAAGTATATTGTGAATTATTGGAGAAATAAAAGCTAAGTTTACTATTAAAATTATTTATCTATCAAAAGCAGAAATTACACTTCTTAATTTCAGGTGTTTTGTTTAGACAACAATGAGTTGCAGCTATTACAAGATTTAGAGCTACCTTAAAAGAGCTCAATATTTCAAAACAGCTTAGTGAACAACAGATTATTTACTACAAGATGAAAACTTTTTTATTACATTCAAAAATTCATTTCCTTCTGTATACACTGGCGGATCCAGGAAGTTTGAGTGGGGGGCGAATTTTTATGAAAACCGATTTATGGATTGTTATTACAAGCTGAAATATCTATTATAACACTTTTCGTTAGATTCAATTTTTATTATTATTGCATAAAAGATTAATTAATAAAATTACGTGTCCACGTTAATAAGAATTCATTTTTACAACGTTTTTATTAGGTCAGTAAGCAAACTATAAATTTCCATATTCAAGTCACTCTAAAAATGATAAAATTGAAAAAAAGTATCTTTTAAAAAGTCACTTAGAAAATTTTAATGCGTAGTTGACATACCAACCGCATTTAAAGGACCAGGGGCGCAACCAGCAAAAAATGCTTGGGTGGGCTGAAGTTTGAAAAAGGAAAGGAAGCCCGCAGCAGGAGAATTTTTTTTTGAATATCTTTAGTCTGCAGTCTTTTTTTGGTATCTTTAATAATTAATTAATGAAAGAAAAGAAAGACTGCAAACTGAAGATAGTCAAACTCAGTCTCAAAGCAGTTGAAGCAATTGTTAAAAAAAAAAAGTTTATGAATAAATGTAGAACCCCCACCAAAAGAAAAACATCATATTTGGAAAAATTGCAGGGCCCTAGGATTTGGGCTGAGAGGGTTGCTGAAGTTTAAAAAAAGAAAAAGCCTGCCGCAGGGAAAAAATTTTTTTTGACTATCTTCAGTCTGCAGTCTTTTTTTGGTATCTTCAATAATTAATTAATAAAAGAAAAGAAAGTTTGTAAACTGAAGATAGTCAAACTTAGTCTAAAACCAGTTAAAACAAATGTTAAAAAATAAGTTTATGAATAAATGTAGCACCCTCCCCTACCCAATGAAAAACTCATAGAATATTGAAAAATTGCAGGGCCCTCCGATTTTGGCCTGAGGGGGCTTGAGCCCCTCCCTGCCCCCCTAGTTGCGCCCCTGTAAAGGACACTTTAAAAAACTTTTCTTGAGGTTGCTGATTAAAAGATTAAAATTTAAAATTGTTTCCTTTAGTGTTACTTATTATTAACTTAAAAAATAATTTTATTGCGCAAAGATCGCCACCACCGCCCCCCCTGGATCTGCCAATGTCTGTATATTATATATTATAAAATTTCATTTCTTTAAAACTGAATAGAATGATCCACAAAACACTTGATTGATGACACGACAAACAAAACCTGAATGTAACTGACCCTCGATTTTAAAAAAATAGAAAAAATAAATATTAACATGGACGACTTTATCAAAATATGAGGCTTAGAGTCACCGATCAAATGATTTAATTAAGCAACAACTTTTACTTAAAAGGCAAAAAATATACTTGTTATGATCATTCTCTGATCATGTCCAAAACGTGCCTTAAAAATCTGCAAACTTTTGCCACAATAAAAATTGCTAAATTGAATTGAAATGTACACAGTCCAAACACCCACTCAGACAACCCAGAACAGTACAAACCTCAAGATCTACACCAGCAATTGATGCAATGTCTCCAAATATCATAAGCAGAACAATCCAGTACATCCTGAGGCTTAGTTTAAAAATGTTGAGACATTGAAATAAAAATCTTTCTACCAATTGTTGAACACGAATAACAGCAATTTAATAACTTTTTCTTTAAATTGATATGGTTTGATAGAAAAGCTACTGTAGAACTTCCTATGATAACTGATTATATTCTAACTGAGAGAAATCAGGAGTTCAAAAGTGCTGGACTATTTTATAATTAAACATTTTCACAAAAAATCATCTTTTCAGTAACAGATAGAGATATAAAACATGCAAGTAAATTAATATAAAGTTATGATATAGATCAAAATTCAGAAATTTCCATAACGGGAAAAAATGTAACATACCTTGCAGTGCTTTATATTCAGTAGCTGTCATTTGCTCATAACCGGCTGCTGGCACATCCCAATACTTGTAAGGTTTTTTTGGCCTTTTGGAGCTCCTTTTTGCCGACCTGGGAGATCGGCTTTAAGACAAAAAAAAGTAAAGATTATCTTCTGCAGTCGTAAAAATATGGTAATAAAATCAATATACACAGCAACAGGAAAATTAAATGAAAATTATTAATTCAATCACAAATATTATTGCACCAACCTCCGGTCTCGAGATTGTGACTTGTGTTTCTTCTCCGTATCTCTACTTCGTCGGTCTCCATCTCTCTCCTTGTCACGACCTTTGTCTCGTTCCTTTTCTCTGTCTCTATCCCTATCTTTTTCTTTGCTTCTAGCAGCTTCTCTATCTCTGTCTTTTTCTTTGTCTCTATCTCTATCTTTGTCTTTTTCTCTATCCTTTTCCCTCTCTTTCTCCCGATCTCTTTCTCTGTCTCGTTCTTTATCTTTTTCTTTGTCTCTATCTCTATCTCGTTCTTTTTCTTTGTCTTTGTCTCTATCTCTATCTCGTTCTTTTTCTTTGTCTTTGTCTCTATCTCGTTCTTTATCTTTTTCTTTGTCTCTATCTTTGTCTCGATCCCTTTCTTTTTCTTTTTCTCTGTCTCTTTCCTTTTCTCTGTCTCTTTCTTTATCTTTTTCTCTGTCTCTCTCTCTTTCCTTTTCTTTTTCTCTCTCCCTCTCGCGTTCTTTTCTAGGATCTCTGTCTCTTCCCCTTTCTTTTTCTCTACTTTTCTCCGAACTTCTATCTTTTTCTCTTACCTCCTGGTTTCTGTCTATTCCATTTAGGTAATCTGATTTAAAACATCAAAAGTGATTTTAATTAAATTTTAACATAAACAAAAATAGATTGATACATTTAAAACTGTATTCTAAATAGATTGATACATTTAAAACTGTATTCTAAATAACTCTACAATGACAAAAAAAATAACAACCAAGCACTAAAAATAAACCTAATCTATTGAGAAGTAATTACTCTTGCAATCTTCCACACTGATATAATTATTTGTTTAAAATATTTATTGTAATGCTCAGTAAAATATTTTTTTATGAATACATGGCTAACCTTTGATTTTGTTTAAGTAAAGTTTCACATTAACGGCAACCTAATTTTAGAATCGGCGGAGTAATACAATCTCAGGATTGGCATAGTGTGTTCCCATGATAACAACTTTTTATTTAAATGGAGCAAAAAAAGACTAATTTTATGTTTATAAATTTTATATATTCAAAATAATTAAATTCTATTAAAATATTTGCTAAGTTGATGACTTTGCATTAACTGCTCTGAGTCATCGAGCAATGAGCGAAAAATGTATGCTTTGTTAGACCTTAAAATTAATATTTGGATAATTTCGAATATTTTATAAAAATAAAATTACATCAAAAACTATTTTGTAGTTCTCTATTTCAATTCAGTAGTGTACTCAGTGTACCTTGTCACTCACATCTGCAATGTAAATATTTCATCGAAGGGTACTATTTATTGCTTCTAAAAGTTTCTAAATTTTGTGAGCTAAATCTTGGTAAAATTTGTGTTTTCTTATGCAAGTGTCACCACATTTTTTGCTTTTCTGCTTTTTCTAAGCAGGAAAAAGGGAGCTGCCATTAATGTGAAATTTTACCTTTATTTGAACTTTCAAATCATTTGACTTGTCTACAGCTAGTTATTCTAAAATTCTAACATTATTAATTATTATTCTTTTCATAGCACAAAACTTGATAAAACATTCACTTAGAAAGTTGACAAACTTAATTGAAGTAAAAATACTAAAGTTAAAAAGCTAAATTTTAGCTATATAGAAGAAATAAAAATATCTATCTCACAATATAAATAATACACTGCATGAATGGAATATCAAGAAAGAAGGTCCTTCTTAGTCTAAGAATCTTAGATTTTTAGAAGGATCAATATTGCTTGCTGTTTTTGCTAGAAAAAAAAACGGGAACGAGCTATCTAGAGCCAGCATAAGCATGTTAGCAAGTAATTCTAAAAATATAAAAAATTACGAGCTGAACTTGCTTTAAGCTTGCTTTTTAGTAGCAGAAACATTTACTTTATTGAATTAACCCTCATTATCGTTCAAGAAAACTATGTCAACGGAAACAAAAAAAATTCCATACCTTCTGTAGCGAATTCCCCGTTCATTATAAAAAGAGAAAAACTACTCTAAAATCTTAACTCATTAAAAAAATCAGTCTGTTGTAAAACGACGCCCGAACCGCATTCAAAAACAAAAACATGGACGCTCGAAAACGTTGTGCTTAACGTTGAAGTAGTAGGGGTATTTTTCTCTAAACATTTTTTTTGCTCAAATTGTGTTTGCTTTTTTATAATAGCAATTCTAAATTTAACGTTTTTGAAAGACCCGTGAAGAAGTCAGTGAATGGACAGTGTCTGCTATATAATTATAGTCTGCTATGAATTCTGACAAAAACAGCAATCAGTACACAAATTTGAAAGATAAGTGGTTCGACTTATTGAGAAATATTGTATGAACGAGCATAGCATGATAATATTTCAGGTGTAGGGAGAGATCTAGGGGAATAGGAAAGATGCATGCCCCCATCAGAGTAGTCAATTAAATTGTTTTTGGATTGAATCAGGGCCGTGTTTAGAGTCCCCAAACCCTCTATTTGAAAACCCCGAAGGGACCCAGGAGCCAAGTCATTTATATCAGTAAAATGTGTTTACTTTTCAAAACGTCAAGGAAATGTGACACTATAGCAGTGGCGCAGCCAGGGGAAACGGGCAGCACGAGCCCCGTACCCAAAAACTTGCCGAAGTTGATTTTGAAGTGACGAGCGTGATCGTGTATTTGGGTTGTTTTTCAATTCTTTCCTCGATGTATATTTTCTAATATTTCACTAATAGTTTGTGCGTTCAGCACATCCCCATTGTTACGTAATTTCTTTTGAGTCTATATGAGCCACACTTTTTTATTGGCTAGTTATACCTATATAAAGTCGAGCTGGAAAGCTAAATAATCAAGCCTGAAAAAGAAGGAAGGAAAAGTTAAAAATATCAAATTATGATCCACGACAGAAAGGTGCTTCCTACATATATGCCATTTCAGTCTTAAAACACCTGGTGTAAAGGACTATAAACTATTATAAAAAAAAGCCAAATGGTCGAATGTTCTATTGGCAGAGCGGCCACATGCAGTTGATGTTCTGCAAAATTGTGAAGATTTCATCTACCCGCTAATGCGCTAATAAATACTTTGCCAAAACTCTTCATAACGTTGCCCCTTTCTTCCGCGACAGCCGAAAGATCCTTCTCAACCATGCGCAGACTCAAATCTTATCTACGCGCCACAATGGGCCAGACAAGACTGAATGGGCTTGCCCAGATGACCATCAATCACGACCTTATTAACATTTATGAAGAAGCCGTCATCGACATTTTTTCGCAGAAAAAACGTCGGTTGAATTTTATATTGTAATTTACTGTTTCAATTTTAAATGTTTTATGGTTTGTTATTACTAATTATTACTCAAACTGTCGTTAAGCCTTGACTTATTTTGTGGGTCGTAAGTTTTTCAGATAACTTCTTACTAATCAGTTTCTCCCTCCGCCCCCCCCCCATAAAAAATATTTTTGGCTACGCCAGTGCTATAGAGTCTTTCTAATTTTCTAATATAACTCGATTTTAATAAGTTCGTGTGTATATAGTCACAGGCACAAGATCTTTAAACAATCGGAGGAGAAATTTAAGCAGAGATTCTTCAGCAGCAAAGTCATCAATGCCTGGAACCAGCTGAGTGAAGAAGCAGTTTCTGTTGAGTCGATTGAACATTTTATGACGTAGAAGAAGGATAGAAGTATAGAATATGCGACAACACATCAATATGAATAAAAGCATTGACTTTTACTGTTTCAATAAATTCTTGTGATAGAGCCCATTGCACCGTTGAGCATCAGCAGAGAATATCAGAGTTGAGATTGAACACATAGCTCTAAACTACACACTATTATCTGTCTTTGAGTCTGCCCTGGCTTATCTATATATATAAAAATGAATGTTTGTATTTATGTATGTTAATGTCCTTTATGCATTGCTACACCATTCATCCGATCGTAATGAAATTTTCACACAACCTTGAGAGTCAAGGGGAAAGTCAAATAAAAAAAAAAAATTGAAATCCGTCACAAAATGAGCGGAGCGGAGCGGGTGAGCGAGCGGGAACTATATATATATGTATGTGCGTATGTATGTGTGTATGTATGTATGTGTATGTGCATGTATGTGTGTCTGTGTGTGTGTTTATGTATGTACTAGCGGAGATACCCGGCGTTGCCCGGGTTTTTTAGAGGTTTTTCTAATGTTTGTCTCTTTCTCTCCCGTTTCCTTTCCCACCTGCTTTCCCACTCCCGTTCGCTTTCCCGTTTTCGGTCGTTTTCCCGCTCCCGGTCGCTTTCCCGCTCCCGGTCGCTTTCCCGCTCCCGGTCGCTTTCCCGCTCCCGGTCGCTTTACCACTCCCGGTCGCTTTCCCGCTCACGTTTGCTCTCCCATTCCCGCTCACGCCTGCTTTTCCGTTCCCGCTCGCTGTCCGTTCCGGGTCGCTTTCCCGTTTCTATAATAGACAAACTAACCCACAAACATTCATATATATATATATATAGTCTTAGCAAATCTATTTTACGTTTTATAAGCTAACAGAAGTTATGAAAGAATGGAAAAGAAAAAATGAGCGTGAACGGGAGAGCAACCGTGACCGGGAATGGGAGAGCAAGCATGACCGGGAACGGGAGAGCAAGCGTGAGCGGGAACGGGAAAGCGACCGGGAACGGGAAAGCGACCGGGAACGGGAAAGCGACCGGGAACGGGAAAGCGACCGGGAACGGAAAAGCCACCGGGAACGGGAAAGCGACCGGGAACGGGAAAGCGACCGGGAACGGGAAAGCGACCGGGAACGCGGAAAGCGACCGGGAACGCGGAAAGCGACTGGAATCGGGAGAGCAAGCTTGGAAGGAAACGCGAGCAAGAGAGAAAATCGATAACAAAACTTCTGAGCGGGAAAGCGACCGGGAGCTGGAAAACGACCGAGAGCGGAAAAGCGACCGGGAACGCGACGAAAACGGGAAAGTGGAGAAGGAAACGGGAGCGAGAGGGACAAACATTAGAAAAACCTCTAAAAACCCCGGGCAACGCCGGGTAACCCCGCTAGCATTGTATAAAAATATAACTAGGCTGCCTTCTTTTCACTGATAGCAACAGCTGATTAGCCATTGGTAAAAGAAGTAACATGGAATCTGTAAAATTTCATTTTTAGAAATTGTACGTCTTTCTGGAAGAGATATTATCTATGCTGATGACAAACCCGAACCCGAGTTGTTTAACTATAAGAGGCGACAAACGCTTAATCATACGATGTTTTAACCTAATTTAAAGCAGGTTTATTATAAAAATAGCATGCTATTGGCTGCTAAACCTCTTCGTTTTTTGGAGCCTAAAATCCGCTTGAAAACTGCAGAATAGAAAGAATACGTTTCCCTGTTGTTTCTTAATTATTCAGTAACACAACTTGAAAATTATATCTCAGATAGCATAAAACAAAACAACAGTCAATATCATCCTGGTGTTAACTCTGATTATAAATATTTAGATTCACTTTGTATACTTTACAACAAAATAACTTCCATCACCTAGTGCTTTATTAGATCTTAATTCTTTGATCAAAAACATAGTGATGAAGGAATCATCTAAAGTGTCCACAAAAACGAAATAACTGTGAAATTGTTTCTTGTTAAAAATAAGGTATCCAAAATAAATGTAGCTTTCACAGAAGCAGATCAATGAAATATCTCAGTGGAATAAAATGAAGCACAATAATAAATTATTAGACAGCACAACACTTTTATTCTAGTGCTGGCAGTGTGAATTAAATCTCAAATCAGTAGATGGGAATCCAACATGAAAATGTGACCATATTTTGCAATGACAAAAATTTGATTAATCATTTGATTTGGCATGGTTTATGTGATTCTCAAAATGATAAACACAACAAAAAGACATCAAAAGATATCACGTATAAAATGAGTTTCAGAATCTTTGATGATCAGAATGTCAATATAGGGAATGAACGTAGTAATCACGGGGTGTTACAAAAAGTCACGAATGGAACCGAATTACATCTGAGATTAAGGTTTTGAGTATTTTCAAAATAAAAGCAAAGCTAAAATATATCCTTATCCATCTAGAAGGCAATGGTAGATTTGGTGCAGAATATTTTTGACATTTAAAGATGATGGATCGTTTAACGCTTCTGCGAAGGCTGATAGTCTCTGATCATGAGACAAGCGAATATGGTCATGACCATCTTCGACTTGACTTCCACAATATCTTCAGGGAGGGCATAGACGCGAGCTCCGATCTTTCGGGCAACGGAGATGGCGTACTTGGCATTTGACAGCTTGTCCTAAAATGCATAAATTATTAGATTATAAAAAAACATGCATATTTACTTTTGAGAAAAATTCAACTTCACAAACCTCTTCAGTATCTCCATCTTTAACCAGATCAGGACTTATACTGCCAGGTTTGCAAGCATCGATCAAATCAATGACGACTTTACCGTTTGAGATCATCGGGTCGTTGAAACCAGAAATCTTACGACTCTTTCCGGCACTTTGGAGCTGTGAAAATATCAAATAGGTTTATATTTGCTAACAATTATAACATAGTCTAGGTTTTATAAGGTTCCAGTACATAAGCTTTCTAAACAAAATATAATATTTTAAACATATGCCATGTTCTCTAATAAAAAATATCATAGCTCAATTTATTTCAAATTAATTTGCATGAGATGCCAATCAAACATGGCATATATAGATATAGATATTCAATTCAACTAAAATTTATTAGTCGCCTAAACAAAACAAGTTTTGCCCACACTATTTTGTTCCACTGTTTTAAATGTCTGATCAATTTGTGTGTGTGATTACATTATATTTAAACATCTTAAATAAAGAATTAAAATGATATAAATAAACACCACAAAAAAAATCTATTTCACTTTTATTGCAGCTTAAAAAAAAATATTTGACATATAATCATATAATATAGAATAAAATCATGTAATTTTTTAATTTTTAATTGAGTGAGCAAGGTTGAACAATTATTTTATACTTATACATATGTATAAAGAAAAAAAATTAATTATAGAAACTCAAGTGCACAGCATTTAGATGATAATTAATGATTATAAAAGATTTCTGGTATGCGAAAATCTTATAAGAACAACCATAATAGAGCTATTATAGCATGATTAAAATAATAATCCTAATAATTAAAATAATAATCCTAATAAATCTAATAGCAGATGAAAATGACTTGCAAGTATAAAAATAATAACAAAATTTTTACTTACTTTGTTGTTGACCCAAGTTACAATTTCACCCTCCATGACAGGACGACCAGTTCCTGCTAATGTGGTCAACATACTCAGTGTGTAGGCTTTCATCAACTGCCATACCAGTGCTGCATGATTATACATTAATATATGATATGTTTGAGATCATACCAAAGCTGCTTGAAAGAATAGCTCGATATGAAAAGTGAAACAAAAATATAATAAATAACCAAAGAATTAACAGACAATTAGGTTAAAAATTAGAAAAATTACGAAAGAAATAAATTAGTAGCAAACCTAGAGTGAGAGTTTCATTCCCATCGTAAATATTTTTCCCATCGATGCCAACCAAAGAAAATTTACACTCCTTTCCCAATTGCACAGCATAATTGCAGTTTTCTATTTTAGTTAAATGTAAAGTGAATAACTTCAAGTCATATCAGTTACACAAGCAGCACAGAAGGATAAAGTTTAAAGCATGTATAATGACATGAGTAATTAAGTATAATTCTCTCTCTCTATATATATATATATATATATATATATATAATGACATGAGTAATTCAGTATAAACACATATTATATCGTTTATAAGTATAATATGACAAGTAAATAAGTATAATTATATATATATATATATAATAAATATACAGTTTATATACATGAAATAACACAATTAATAAAGTATAATAACATAATATACATATAATATAAAAAAATTAACATGTGAAATATATACATACCAATTTTTTCCATCATGATCTTCATTTTGTTAAACTTCTTAATGACTTTGTTCCAGTTTACAGTTCCAGGTTTGATGATGTCGTAGAGCTGGAAAATGATCAGTCCGTCGGTCAGATCGTTGTAGACCCGGCTGACGTAAGGACTCACGCCCATACTGTTCATCCAATTTCTATACACTAGAAAAATAATTAGCTTATAGAAATTAAATCATTTAAATAAGTTATGATAATGATGTTATTATAATACATGTAATTGATTAGTAAGCAAAAACTATCTGAAAAAGATTTGTAAAATGCAAACTTTTCTCTTCTCTTGTTTCAACGTGAATTTCACTGAGATCAATGTTGGCAGGTTGATCTAAAGCTGGGTACATGTTGAAAAGGTGAGCTACGAAAGCAAGATTCAACTTGTAATTTCCCTTTACGACATCGTCCGCTGATACGAAAGCTCGGCACTGAATCTTGTCAGCCTCCTGTAGCATTCTTTCAGCTCGTTGGTGCAAGTCATGTTCCTGTGTTGGAAAAATATCATGCTCAAGTGATACAGAACATTTTTGAGATATAATCACTTAATCACAATATGAATGAATGAATTGTACAATTTTTTGCTCATATACAATTAATGCAGCATAAGACCACTATGTAATTATGACATTATTTTCTTAGCAATTAGTTTAGAGCATATCATTTAGAGAAACAGATGAATCTATATATATATATATATATATATATATATATATATATATATATATATATATATATATATATATATATATATATATATATATATATATATAGAAAATGATCGTTTATTTGCATACAAGTGTTAACCTTCTCAGGAGTACTAATTGAATACAGATTATAGATCAAAGAGTACATCTATAGGAATGCACCTCACTGGCCAACACAAATATAATAAACTTTTAATAGATAGCTCTGTAAACAAATACAAAATATCAATTCGTACCTTTCATGCTATTTATATCATATCACTGCAATATAATTTTGTTTAAAATTAGTTTTTGAAAAGCTGAACAAGCAGATTGATAAAATTTAAAAAAAGTCATTGAGTGTACAGCGTATTGTGCTGTAATGTATTGTGATGTACTGTATTGTATTGTGCTGTAATGTATTGCGATGTATTGTATTGTATTTTATCGTGTTGAATTATATTGCGCTGAATTCATTCTGTTAGTTTCAATTAACTTTATTTTCATTCACAACTTATAAAAATGAAAGCTAACAAATAGCCATTAAACATTTCAATAAAACCAAAACAAAACAGAAAGACAGCAGAAAAAATCAAAGAACAAAAAAAGGTAGAATAATAAATTAAAGCATATATCTAACTTACATGTTCCGGTTGAGTTGAAATGCCCGCATCGAGAGGAGAAATTTGATGGAGAAGATGGATGTAAGCCACAGAGTCCTTGATGTCTGAAGTGAAGTTGGCGATCTGCCGACCGCAGTTGGATCTGGCCAAGTGGTAGTTGACCCATCTGATGAGAATTTGTTCCGGAGAAAGTTTCATGAAATCTTCCAATGACTCTCCTTCCATCAGAAGAGCTGCCAGACCCGGATGGCTGTGAAGATCGATGTTGGCCAACAATCCATACTGTATGTTTTGTTTAATAAATATAAATATATATATATATATATATATATATATATATATATATATATATATATATATATATATATATATATATATATATATATATATATATATATATATATATATATATATATATATATATATATATTAAAATATTTCACAAATATTAATTAGCGAAAATAAAAATTATTGGTGAAAAAAATATATGTGAGGGCAGACTAACTATATATCTGTCAATAAAAAGACCAAGTTTCAGATACTGTTACAAAAAGATAACTTCATTGATTCAATTTGTTTACCATAACCCTATGTTTTTTTGTTACACTAGTCATTGACTAACTAATGGTCTAAGGTCCTCATTCAATCCATTCAATCCATTAGGACACACAAACTATTCACATCCATATATTGTTAAATTTACACTCCTGTAAATAATGAAATACATTCAAAGAGACACACCCTGATTATCTGCCAGAGGAGACCAAGTACCAAATGGGGCTTGCCAGCATGAAGATCGTCGGGTCCGATGTTGATGATGTTGCAGCCGATCGAAGAGGCTGAATTGAGCGCCAGGCTGAGATTTTCGTGGATTTGATAAATGCTCAACTTTGCGGCTTTGTTGATGGTCCTCTCGTCTATCGTGTTTGGCTGTGACAGGTTCACCAGTTTACTGGAATGAAGCGAAACACAGAGTCTTTATTTCCAGTGTAATTTTAACATGACTCACTTTCACATAATTTTAGAGTTTGCCAAATAACTCTAAGCAGTCTACACTTGTTTAATTGTTTAAACATTATTTTCTGTAGAATGAAAAAAATTAAACTTTTATAATGCAAGCCAGAGGTGCCAAGGTCATTTCAGTCAAATAAATAAATATAAACATTAAAATGAAATATTGTATTTTGGCCTTCATAAAATGAAAGTCCACCTCCAAATATTTAAACTTCAGTGAAGTGTATTTGTCAAGAGCAGTGTCCACTTGTCTCTTGCTCCTACACAATCAACATTGGTGTAAATATGACAGTCATGTAAAGAAGCTCACTATCCTTATAAGGAAATGTTTATATATATAGCCTCCAATTAATAATAGACTAATGAGCATAAATAAAGAAGGATAATCATACTTAAGTTTTTATAATTTCAATATAAATATGAAGAAAATCTCAATTGTGTTTTCTTTCAGTTTGTTTGTTTGTTCACAATAGACAAGTAACAGTACACCAAGACATCATTTATGCTACAAATATCAAACATTGTATATTTGTAACACATCATTTATGCTACAAATATCAAACATTGTATTTTCAAATATTAATACAATGACTTGTATGTATCTCATATTTAGAACAATTCCTGTTAATTACAACTAATTCGTTCTAACATAAACTTACACTGCTTTACACGAGGTAAAAATGAGTCATCCAAAAAAAACGACAAACCACCTGCCAGGTTGTAATTTTAAACTAATTATAAATACATTTACAATACAACAGCAGTCTAAATCTATGACTCACTGGAAAGCATAGAGCAAGAAAACAAACAAATGACATCAATAGTTAGGCATGTATTTAAAAAGTTTTCAAAAAAATTTGATTTGATGTAAAAATGACATTTAAAGTTTCAACTGAGTCACCAACAAGATATCATAAAAAAAAAAATTGAAAGAAAACATATCCTAAATGTTAAATAAATTTGATCAAATAAAGATGACTTATGTCAACCTTTGATTGAAGTTCTTCTTTACTAAAAATATTTTCTCATTAAATTCAAATTAAAAAATGGTAATTCAGCCAATAAAAACAGAAAACAAACTACAAACTGTTGATTAATAGGTTTTATTGATAATGATTAAAATGACCTTACTGAAATGACTGAATGATGAATATTGAAGATAATAATATAAATAACAAGCAAGTATGCCTATCTGTTATTTGTTATGTATTATTTATAATAATGTACCGAATACTCCAAATACACTCATTTGTATGAGTCAGAAGAAGTTGACAGACATTTTTAAATAGACGAAACTATTTAAGAGAAAGAACTTAATAATTGAAACAGGATCAAATTTAAAATATAGTCATAATAAAATAAAATTAATATTTTAAAAAGATATTTTAAAATACAAATTCAATGAGGATTATATCAAATTAAAAATATTAAATCAATAAAATAGAAATTCATTGAAGACTTTTAAACTCAAGAGATAGATTGAAAGCATTGCTAACCAGTAGAGAACTCCATCGTTGCACTTCGTGTACAAGTCCGAAGTGTCCGGATTGATGGGCAAGTATTTCTTGCAGTCCGCATCTTCCATGAAATTTCTGAGAAACAAAATCAAGATTAAATCGAAATCATCTTATTTAAACACATTTAAATACAATTATATTAAATAATTAAAACAAAATAAACAAATATTTAGAATAATAATTTATTTATCTTTAAAAACAAATATATTAAGATCCAACTTTTCATTTTCTTTCATTAAAATACCATAACAATAAATCTCCTTTAATGTCTATCTTATTTAAAAATTCATAAACACACACACACACACATAATGAGATGCATTGAGGTGGCAAGACTCAAACTGGTATACAGCCATTAGAAAATAAAGACAATGCCATGTAACAGCCTTGATTGAGCAGGGGGGGCTCAATCTTAACTGATTAGGTCAACTGTGGTCATCAAAATAGCACTAGTGTTTCTGCTAGAACTAAAGAAGGAAAGAACTGAATACAGTAGGCTATATCATAGTATTCTTAAAGTTTATTGGACAAAGATAAGACCGCAACAACCATGTTTACATACATAGAAAGAGATATTACTTGTTGACCCAATTAGAAAAAGCCACTTGTTCTTCATTCCTGACGGTGTGTGTCGTTCCCTCTGCAGACGTCTCAGACATTCCTCCGAATGTCTTTATGCCGGAGGCCTTCTTCACCAACTGCGGCAGCTTGTGGGCGAAATCGTGATCTTGTTTCAGCTCCGCATAGAGCTGCAATATAAATTGGGAGTACGATATGTTCAAATTATTAACCTGTAACGAGCTTTGCTGATTAGTCAGCTCATAAGCTGTGTGTAGCAGCTAGTATTTTTAATAAAAGTAAACTATTATTTTAATAATTTAAAAAAATGTATCACAGAAAATAATACACAAGACTGATTCAGTCCCCTCCTAGTTATGTAGCAAGTAATCTGAATTTCGTAATTTGCGACAAAAACCAAAAATTAGTTAACAGCTATAAACTAGTGTCTTTTTGCTTTTTACATGCACCGGCTCCTATATTTCGTTAAAGAAAATAAATTAGAAAATTAACAATGTAAGGACCTGAATTAAACAAAATAAAACAATAAATAAAAAAAATGAAATGCAAACCCTTTTAAATTCCTCCATGTTGAGCTTATCATCTTTTATAATGGTGTCATGTTTCTCGATCAACTGTCTCACTTTATATCCAGGAAGTTTTATGTTAACAGCATTTAAGACTTCCTGCAGTTCCGATGCGTTAATAAATCCGTTGTTATCAAGGTCTACCTGGAAATCAAATATTGATATGTTTTATATGATGACAATAATAAATAAACTTGATGAATCAAACATGGCTATAACCTATATTATTTATATACATGTATTACTAAGGTATGCCTGCAACACGTTTCACAAAAAAGCTTAAAAGTACATAGTGCATTCTAGATGCTCTGCGCAGGTGCTGCTTTTATAGTTGCATGTTTTTCATCTTTACAGCTCTCGTTCAGTTCAGGGTTGAAAGTTGATCCATTAATCGTAAACAAGAAATTGCAAACGCAGGTTGTTTTAGATGCAAAGAAATATTTGAAGCTATCACAACAGAGAAAAAAAAGGTCTGTTGATGATGGCCATCTCTCCATACAACATGGACCCCCTTTTCCAGGTACACCTGTGAGAGACTGCATCAACATTGGCTGGACAGAGGAAAATATCAAAGCCATCGCCAGCCTCGTTAGATATAAAATAGCTATAGCAGACAGATTTCAATCAGTGATGTAGTACTCAAGGACAGTCTTGGTCTTGAGACTCTTTGAGGACTAAAAAATATAGTCTTGGTCTTGGGAGAAGAAGTCTCGGTCTTTAACTTAATCTTGGAAAAACGGTCTTGTTCAATTTCAAACTGTTTTAGGTTTTTTTCTCGAAAACACTAAAACACATAAAAATGACTGTTTAAAAAGAAGAAATAACTGGAGCCAGTGCAGAAGTATAAAGAATTAAAAAAAGAGTGTAGGACCAGGAAATAAAATGTTTCTTGAAGAAAAATATAACTCTACGGATTATTACTATTATTAAATGCAAAATAAAAGATTTACTAATTTGCTAAGCTAGTAACTCATTCACTTACTGAAGCCCCAATAGAATAAAATAAACTTTAAAAAAAACGTGTCACATTATTTATTACAGTATAATTACTATTCTATTATTATTTCTATTTTATACTATATACCCTTAGTAGGCATTTTTGTGTAAAATAATTGAAAGTATTTTTAAAAACTAATGAAGAAAATTCTTTTAAATCGGAAAAAAATGCATCGCTCAAATGATTGATGAACGAAACGGCGCGCCAATATTGCTAATTATTCATTATAAAGTCCTATATACAAAAATGAATAAAGCATGAAAAAATTAACTCACGGCTTGAAAAGCAGCCGTAACTTCTTCCAATTCTTCGGCAGATAAAGTAACTGTGTTACTCTTATTAGACATTTTCACGGTTGAAACAAGAAATTGATTAGATCCACGCACTCTCTTCGTCTGGGGCGCACCCACTACTCTTTGTCAACAGAAGCCGGAATCGTCACCGGCATTTATATTTATAGCGCTTGTCACGCGTATTCATCACAGCCTAACAACACAGCTCAGGCTTATCGAATCAGGATTTTATCAGTTACGAATGAAATTTCAATCCACGTTGTGGAAGTTATTGACTGGATTTAATTAACGGCGATTTCAAGTCTTTATGTAGAAAAGATTATTATAAATAAATAAATCAATAAAATGGGATTGAGTTTTGTTCTGCTAAAACTTCGAAATAGGTGACAACATTTAATATTTACCGCTTTTATCATTTTTCATTCTCATCGGGCGGCTAGTTTCAATGTTTCTGTTATGTTTGATATGACATCATCATCACGAGCACAGAGCACAAAGGTTTAAATAAGTGGCGTGCTACGCTGGGGTGCGGTTGGGGCTGGGGGGTGCAAACGACACCAGGGGACCGTCACATCCGGTTGACACCAAATTCCAAAATATTATTATCTATAATTCTGTGTCACTCAATAAAAACATAGTTATTATTCTGCATTGTTTCAATCTAGCAAAAAAAATTTATTCGTTAAATACCAAACCGAACAGTCTCACAGTTGCAGTGCGCACTGTCAACCTTTTGGCGGTTTTAGGTAAGCATTCTTCAGAAGAGGTAGGAGTTGAAATATAATAAAAACAAATAAGAAAAACAAATAAAGGAAATCAATCAGATTTTAGAGTACTGAGCGGGCCGATTTTTCCCGGCCCGTCGACAACTCGGTCCGGCCCATTTCATAAGCCAAAATTCCAGGTCCGATCCCTATAAACTTGGCAAAAAATCTCGGCCGCACGGCCCATGCAGTTACTCTATTGTAGAGCACCTTTTCGTAAATTCGTAGGCGCTTTCCAACAAACTCCCTCAACAAAAATCTTCCAAAACCACCACAAAAGACAACAGCAAATTACAACTACATGCTAAATTAGAAACTAGAAGAATATAAGCATAATTCACAGGGACGTCATTTCAGTAAAACCTTGGAGACAACTTGCTCTGAGGGCCCACCAATTTTTCAAAAAGTCACACTTTATTCGAAAACTTTTTTTAATTCTTACTCTCAAAAACCTGATGACCAGGAGGGAGTCACTTTCTAAAAAAAATCACACGGTCTTTTTAAGGGACATAGTGACGTTATAAGGGGCCCGCTTTTCTAGTACCTTATTTTAAGAAATTTGTTCTAAAAGAAATAAACTTTTTCTCTAAAAGTGGTCGATTATGATGTGGCTTTTCTTTACTTATGGAAGTAGAATAGCCAGAGGCGTGGATTGGGAGGGGCTGAGGGGGGCCATGGCCCCCCTCAAGATTTTTCCACCAAATAGAAAAAATATCTTTTCTAGCTAACCCACAAACGAGTATTTAGATTAGTTGATAAAAACAGTATTTATCATACTTTTTGAATTATATTACTATATATAAAATCTACAGCTAATATTTTTCTATCTTTTAGTGCTTAGTTTCTCGCGCCTCTTACTTTTCTCATATCTCTCCATATCTTTTTCTTCTTCTCTGGCTTCTTCTTAGATATAGGGTGATTTTTAAAATTTGCTTACTATTGTTTAAAATTGAAAATTGCTCTTCTCCACTCTTTTTTTCTGTTAAGCATTCTTTTGCTAAACGCTCTTTTTCCTACTCTGGTCCCTTTCTCTAGAACTCTCTTCCTACTTCTATTACTAAATCTATTTCTCTCACTGTTTTCCGCCGGGGCTTAAAACCTATCTGTTTAATAAGTTCGTTTCCGAGCGTTATTGAACGCCAAGGAAATAGCGCTATAGAAATTTAATGGATTGATTGATTGATTGATTGATTGATTGCTTTCGGTCCATCCGATCGAACTCGTATGAAATTTAGAACCTTGTATCTGTCCTAGCTTGAGGAACAATTAACATATTTTTATCCTACCCGGTTGCTTGAGCTCTCTCACCAAGATTTTTATAATTCATTTTAAATTATTTTTATTAGCTCACACAAGATTGAGAATTTAGAATAGTTGATGAAAGCAATATTTATCATACTTGTTGATTAATATCCAGTTACATAAATCTCTGCTAGTATTTTTCAATCTTTTAGTACCCTTAGTCTATTTTATATTAATGATTCAGTGGACAGTTTTGTAAAAATGAAAAAACGTCGATACCCTTTGTTACATTCATAATTTAAATGCATTTTTGTCTGCATTCAATCTATATATATAAAAGAACATGTCCTGACTGACTGATAATCAACGCCGAGCTCAAACGCCTCATCCTAGGAACGTGAAATTTGGAACTTATATTACTTTTATAGCGTAAACATCCGCTAAGAAAGGATTTTTTAAAATTTTGCTCCTGAGGGGAAAAAACTGGAAAACAAACTTTTTTCTAAAAATTTTTTCTAAAATGTTTTTTTGAAATTTGGTATATAGATTCTTTTTGAAAAATAAAAAGATACGTGTTTCACCATTTTTTGAAAATTCGGTTTCCCGGACCTCAAATGTGGGTTGGAAAATTGGGTTATTTGGTTTTTAAAGTAGCTTCTACTCAAAAACTGTTAATGCTACAGGAGTAAAAATTAGTATTTAGTTTCTATTCCAAAAATAATGAAATACGTGTTTTAGCATTTTTTGAAAATTTGGTTTCCAGGACTTCAAATGTGGGGTGGAAAATAGGGCTAATTGTCTTTTATAGTAACTGCTACTCAAAAACAGTAAATACCACAGATGTACAAATTATTATTTAGTTTCTTTTCTAAAAATAAAGATATACGTGTTTCACCATTTTTTACAAATTTGGTTTCCCGGACCTCAAATGTGGGTTGGAAAATTGGGTTATTTGGTTTTTTAAGTAACTTCTACTCAAAAACTGTTAATGCTACAAAAGTAAAAATTAGTATTTAGTTTCTACTCTAAAAATAAGGATATATGTGTTTCACCATTTTTTGAAATTTTGGTTTTCAGGACCTCAAATGTGGGGTGGAAAAAGGTTTTCTTTGGTTTTTAAAGTAACTGCTACTCAAAAACTGTGAATGCTACAGATGTCAAAATTAGTATTTAGTATTTACTCAAAAAATTATGATATAAGTGTTTCAACATTTTTTTAAAAATTTGGTTTCCAGGACATCAAATGTGGGGTGGAAAAAAGGGTTATTTGATTTCAAAATAACTGCTACTCAAAAACTGTAAGTGCTACAAATGTAAAAATTAGTATTTTGAAGTTTTGTGCCGGTTAAAAGTAGCTAAGTTCAGTTTATCACCGGTCGGGCCAAGCCGTTATTTTAACTCCGCCTCGCTTATTGCGAGCCAGTCCCAAGCCTGGAGAAAGGAGGAGGGAAAAGTAAAAAAGATCAAATTCTGATCCACGACAGGAAGTACTTAACTGCTTCCTACTTAAAGCCATTAGAGTCTTAAAACACCTGGTGTAAAGGACTATAAACTATTATAAAAAAAAAAAAAAAAAAAGCCGTTATTTTAGAGTCTTCACACGGGCCAGGCCAAACCTTAAATCAAAGTGGAACGGGCCGAGGTTTTTCACCAAGTATATAGATATTTTAGTGATTTTAGGGTGTTCAGTTGGGCCGGGCCAAACCTGAAGTCAAGGTGGGACGGGCCGAAGTTTTTCATCAAGTATATAGAACTTCTAAGCCTGTAAGAATGGGCCGGGCCTAATTCAGACGGGCTGTGCCGGGCCAGGAGTTTGGGTTTTTAAAACGGGCTGGGCTAAGTTGTCGACGGGCCGAGCCGAGACCTAAAAAATTGATCTCTACTATGGATGCACGGTTCAAACTCTCTAATTTCATGCGAGCGAAGCCGCTACGGGCACTGCTAGTATTAAATAAAAGTTAACTTTTTTGAACTGCTTTTTTAAACTAATAGGCTGATTTACATGAAAATACAACATACAAATGTATATTGGAATGGTCATTTTTGTTTGAAGATTCTCTGGGTTTAAGTTAAAAAATCTTCGCACCCCTCAACATTTTGCTGAATCCACGCCTCTGAGAATAGCTGATTTTTTATTAATATAAATTTTCATTACAAATTAGGTCACCATAAATTGGTTTGGGGTGAGTGTGGTATAATAAACCATGGCACTGCACCGGTTCAAGTCTTGAATCTTTTACTAACTGAAAAATTATGAAAAATAAACACTGATTGGACTTATTTAAAGCTAATTCTAGGTCTGATATGAGTTTGAGTCTTTGTGCCTTACCAAAAATGATCGGGGATGCCACTATCATTGCATAGATTGCATAGTCTAACCAACTTTTGGTCTAGGCGAAACGTAAACGCCTAGGAAATCATTAAACTACTGGAAATAACTATAAATAAACTGACAAGGGAAGAATAAAATATTGAAATGGTTGCATAATTGATAAAAACAAAAATTAAGGAGCATTGTCTATTTTGATATTTGTTGTGTTCATCATAAAAGTAGGATATAAAATACAAACTTAAAAAGTTATTTGCACTGCACATGATTAATAAATCTAAAATATTTTAACATGAATGACTAATATTCATGTGTTAATGTGTTAAGTGGTAGAATAAGTTAAAAATAAGTGATTATAATATGTTGAAAGTTAATCTAGTGACAATTGAATTACATTCAGAGTCAAAAAAGAAGCTTTGGACTTCTTTCTGTTGCATTTTAAACCTGGAAAATGTAAAAATTGTCATTAAATTAGAGTTATTATCACAACAAAGTTAAAAAGTAATAATAAAAAAATTAAAATATGAAATTAACAAAAAGAATACATTTAAAATATAAAGTTTATAATAATAATAAAATAAAATATAGTGTATAATAAGAATAAATTGAAATATAAAGTTTATAATAAAATAAAATTAAAATATATTTAATATTAGAAATAATTTCATTTTTACAGTAAATAAGACATCTACCTGAAGTATTAGAGCAACTCCAGCCAGAATCCATTTTGCAGGTTTTTCTTTAGATTTCAAATTGAAAGTCCAGACGAAGGTGTTTCCACGCTGCTTGGTCTTGTAGGTCGGACATTCGTACATGTTTCTCAAATCTTGTCGATCTACAGGGATTGCCTTGATGAAGATGACGGGCATCATCGGAGCAAGTTCTTTCAGTCGAGCCTCTCCGATCATTCCTGTCTGGACGTCCCAACGAGCTCCTTCCATGTATAAGCCGTGTACGTATGATCCTTCTCTCGGAGGTGCAGCCATATCCTCCTATATTGTAAACAATTAAAACGTCATTCTATTGTAAAGAAAGCATGTCTACAAAAAGTATTTTCGAAAATTACATTTTAATGTGATCGCAAAATAAATAAAATTTGATATAATTGATTGCTGGAAAAAATACAATGATTAAAAATACAAAGTAGTACAATTAATTAAAATGAATAAAAATTTTAAATACAAATTAGTACAATTAATTAAAATGAATAAAAATTTTAAATAAAAATTAGTACAATTAATTAAAATGAATAAAAATTTAAAATACAAATTAGTACAATTAATTAAAATGAATACAAAATTAGTACAATTAATTCCGACCTTAGATTTCTTTGTTACATCACACTGCAGACACATTTTATCGAGCGGCCATTCATTCTTGCGAGCCATCTGTTGCATGATGGCAGTCAGGAAAGACTGGGGATTAAAGAAACCACCGAGCCATACAGAAGGAGGTAACTGGAAGTCAGACACCCAGCTTTCCAGTTCCTTGATCCTTGCAATAAGGTCGGCATGCCACAAGGACAATCCATACAAGGATGGGTATGCAAGTTGAGCCCAGCTTTCTGGCACGATGTCGAAGAACAAAGAGTTGCCAAGAGATTCCATATCAGCAGTTATTGTCAATTCTCCCTGGGGGTTTGTTCATACAAAATATTATTATTATAAGGTCATGACAAATCGGCATATTCAAAACATTAATAAATTAATAAAATAGATAATTAATTTAATAGATAATATAAAAACAGTCATCACTTAAAATAAATAGTAAACTTTATCGGGATCTCACCTTGAGTCCAAGATCCAACTCTTTCAAAGATCTCTTAATCTCAGTTGTTAATAAATTCATTCTCTCACATTCCTGGAATGCAACTGTCACGTAGGGCGTTCTTTCTTCGGGCGGAACTTTTGCAATAAGGTCGTACATGACGAACTCCTCAGGCATTTTTTCAAGGATATCATCCAAAACTCCTTTTATCTAATCAATGGAAACTTATTGTTGAAACAAGAAATAAAATCGATTTTATGTTAAAAAAGAGTTTAAAAAAGACATTTTGAACAGTAAAATATTTTCCTACCTTATCCTCCCTGGTGAGACCAAGGGAGTTGGACACTCCAGAATCTCTCGGCTGCATCTCGAGGACCGTCTTGAACAGATTTTCCGAAGTCATGGTGAGGAACTCAATCTCAGAGTTTGGATGTAGACCATACAAATAAGGACTTTCTTGAGGAAGGCACTCAGAGATGTATGTATGATAACCTCTATAATCTGTGTTGGGTGGCACGGGAAAGCCAGGAGCAAACTGCAACTCTCCGTCCAACTGTGGAGAAGTTAATTTTTAAGACTGTTAAATAGTTATCGAGATTTTTAAAATAAGAAAAAAAAAACATTTTAAACGACTTTTTTCCAGTTCGAGCATTTATAAATGTTAAAAATAAGTTGATAAATTTAAAAAAAAAATCTACCAAAGATGAATTCATGTACTCTTCGAGATACGTCTTGCAGAGTCGACGATCCCAGTCATCGGTTATATGGCCGCCGTACATGATCTCTCCGAACAGATACCTCAGATCCTCCCAGGGTACTTTGGCATTTGCCTCAAGATAGTTGTACAGAACATTTATACTGATCGTAAGATCTCCGGTATTGAAGGGATATATCCGATTCCATCCCTGAGGACCAAATTTTCTTCTCTCACTTACGACAGCATGGAAATAACACAGAGAGAAAAGGATGCTCTTGAACTCAGCTTCTCGGGCGCACATTTCTAAAGTATCCTGATATAAAAAATAAAACATTCTTGAAGAAATAATAAAATTAATTGTTGCACAAATCATTAAGTCCCTGAAATTCTTTAAATGTGTCAAAATGTGAATTATGCTTTCAATAATTATCACCTCTCATGTTTAGTAATGTTTTTATCTTTTTTAATAATGATAAATAAACTTATGTTTTCATAAAAACTCTAAATTTTCACTCGATATAAGGAAATGAAATTACTTGAGTGAAGTTGTCGAGAGCCTTGTGGAGATTGGCGAACATCCCGGTTGGTGGTTCGTTTGTGATTTTGATTGCTGACTGCAAGATTCCTTGAGGAATGATGTGAGCATCTTTAGTTGGTGCGGGTTCTGCACTTATGAATACTCTGAAATCTTGGTGACTTTCCAAGCTGTACTGCTCCAGTTTCTTTTCTAACGACGGCAACCATCTCGATACCAAGTGGATGTTCTACAAAACGTCACAAACAATTATAATTATTATTACTTAAAAAATATCTATATATTGATAAACAAATTTGATTCATAATGAGCCAACCTGAAGTATAACCCAGTGTCCCATCTTGGCTGATAAATCAATGGCTTCTTCAGCCACTTTCTCCTGTCCTTGACCAAGAGAGATGTTGTGGAAATTTCCTTTGTCTGAAGAGTATCCAAGCTTGACGCCCAGAGCCTCGACATCTTTAAGAGGATCTACTCCAGGGGATAGAATGAACATGATCGGTGTTCCGGGTCCTGATTCCTCGAAGGATTTGGAAAAATCTAGACTTCTCGTCTCTACAAACTTTGAACCGAGTTTTTCTTCAACAAACAGCCTTGAGAAGATAAAAAATTATTCTCTTAATAATATAAATAAATAATAAATAATAAAAAAAAACAATAATAATAATAATAATAATAATAATAATAATAATAATAATAATAATAATAATAATAATAATAAATAATAAAATAAATCCAATGGTAATCTTACTTGACGGCATAAGTCATTCTATCGGGCCTGAGAGCTCTGAGCATGCACAATCTCTGAAGTGAAGATTTGTTCTTCCACTCCTGAGGAAACTTTTCTTTCTCCGGGTATTCGCTCTCGACGAACTTCTTCCATCTATCAACATTTTCATTAAAAAAAAACATTAAATTTTTATTTTCATAATTTATTTTGAAATATTATTAATTAAATTATCATATCTGAGATAAAACAACCTCTTAGCAGATCCTTCTATATCTCTATCAAGGTTTTGGAACTCATCCAGAAGCGACAAGGCCTACAGTGAAATTTATTCGTTAGTAACTTTTTATACGGTAGTTTTAAATGCATTACCATAAACTAACAAAAAAATATATAACAACCTTAACAGCACCCCATGTTTGATTGGTCAAGAAATCAACCGGGCAAGTCATGTTGGGCATCGACGGGAGACGCAACAAAAAGTCAAGTTCTTGAGGATCGATATCTTGGTTCATGTTCAGGATCTGAAATTCAAAATTGTTGTTTAGTGCATATTCAAGGATTCACATCTAAAAGTTAAACGCTAAAAAGCGCATATAAAGAACTGCAACAAATATAAAATCTTTTCATTTTTTTAAGACTCTCAGCAATTAATAATCTACTTTTTATGAATTATTTATGAGTTACCAACTTGAATTGTCAGCAGCAATATATTTTGTTGAAATGAAAAATCCGACAAAGAAATAAAATCAACCTGGAATGCTGTTTGAGCCATGAATGTCAGTTTGTCTTTTTCGAAGAGTCCTCTGGAGGTGTAAACGAAGACGGAATACGTGATGCAATCAATCAAGTTGAGAACCCTCTGTTGGGTATCATCTGCTGGTTCTGCTTTGTCGATTGCTTTCTCAAAGACAATGCTGAAGGCCTGATGGTGAAAATTTAATTTTACTTTTTACAAAGAAATACAACTTGGAGATTGAAAGCTAGATGTATCCTTAGATTCTAAATGAAAATACTAAAACAGTAACCACATAAATAATAGATGTATCTTTAAATTCTAATAAAAATACTAAATAAGCACATAAATAATAGATCTTTAAATTCTAAATAAAAATACTAAATAAGCACATAAATAATAGATCTTTAAATTCTAAATAAAATTACTAAAACAGTAACCACACAAATAATAATCATAAAAAATTTAAATGATTTTTAAAGCGGCATAAATTCTATAGAACTTTGGCCACTAAAATAATGTATTGACACCTCAAATAGCAAGAAATGCAAAAAATTATAAATCAATACACCACCACTGCATTACAATCCTAAAATACAAACATAATAACTGGCAGTATAATAACTACTAAATTATAAACATATACAATTACATATAACAACTGTAAGCAGAATAAGTAACAAATAAAACACCTTAAGAGAGAACTGATACATGGGATGTATTTTGTTGAGATCATTGAGAATAAAGTAAAGAAGAGAAGCTCTTGAAGCAGCTTTCCTGTAACTTTCTCTCGCTTCGTTGATCCGAGCTTCCGTAACTTTGGCTTCGATGACTTTCTGTTCAATGTCCGATGACATGCTCTTCGTTTTCTCAAGATTCTCGACAAGAGCGTAGTCGCCCAGAAAGTTCCCCTCAGCTGTTGACAGGCGAGCAAGCAGTTCGTCTTCGAGATTCTTTGAAAACAAAGTTATTAAAGATTTGATTACAAAATTTTGATTATAAAAAAATATTTGAAATCTTAAGATTAAATTTCATAATATATAATTTAAAAAAAAAACTCTTATAAATTCTACCTTGAGAGATATTTTGAAAGTATTTTGAGACTTGGTAAGATTAGCCTTCGATTTCTCCAGATCATATCTTTCCTTACTGACTACATCAGCGAGGAGTTGATCTTCTAAGCCATCTCTGGTGACGGTGAAGTTAATGAGAGTAGTCTGGGCTTGCATTTCGGGTTTGTAGTGAGGATTCGCAAGTTTCGTATGCAAGATGAGTTTAAAATTACTGTTATATTCAACTTCCTTGTCTCCGAAACGAATTGCGGTGCCTTTCTTGATCAAGTTGCGTCCAATGACCGAGTCAAGAACTGGATCCAATGCTGAAATCAAACCCAATTTAAAAATTATTGTTATCGAAAAAATTTTTAAGTGAAACTATAAAAACATTAGTTTATTTCGTTCAAAATAACTAATGATTTGAATTGCCAGAGTTATACACCATCATCAAATTCTACTACTACTGCTACCACCACTACAACCACCACCACCACCACCACCACCACTACAACCACCACCACAACCACTACTACTACTACTACTACTATTAATATGAATAATAAATATCTCATCAAATAAAAAATAAAATTAACAAACTTTCTTCTATATTTTCTATAAGAACAACATTTCCATTGCAAATCGCCTGCTCAATTTTATCCAGATAATTTTTCTGTCCCAGCCTAACGATAACCAGAGAAGCACCAAACTGACTCTTTATCCATTTGAGTCCTTGTAATTGCGGATCAATTATAAGTGGCCATCTTTCAGAGTTAATTAAAATGGCTGCATTCTCTGTGGACATCCTATCACTAGGCAAGCCACAGTTGTTCCACGAAGCGACTTGGGCATCATTGGTGAGAAGGGACAGAGGATCGAAACCCTCAGAAAAAGGAATGGGAGGGTCGAGATTTGTGAGGAAGGGAATGAAGTGCTTCTCAATCAGGACCTGACGATAGTTCTTAGTAAAACAACCGATGTAAGAGATGAAAGCAGCCACGAGCAGTATATCTCCTGCAAGAGTCATTTCCTGCTTACGGAAGTGTTCCACCTGTTTTAAAAAAAATTTACTTTCTCGATAACCGTTCACGAGCAAAACGTTAATTTTTAAAAGTTTAATTGCCTATTCTCAAAAATATGTAATAAAAACCAATTATTTCTTTATTCAAACGGTAAGTAAAATTTTACCTGATTTGTCCATCTTTCGTTTTCTGAAGTCAGGCCGCTGACCAGCCGATTGGCGAGGATGATGGTTTTGTTGGTTGCATCAGCTTCCTGTTGGCATTTCAGCTTAGCCTCTGATGCTTCTTCGTAACGAGCAGTCAACTTGCTCAAGTCTTCTTCCAGTGCAGCGATCTTGTTTCGTATGACTCTCAGTCTTTCTTCCGCTGCTCTCTTGTTTTTATCTGCTTCTTCCAGCGCTCTTCTTTTCGGCTCAACGTCGCAGTACACGTCGTAGTACTTCATTATGTTGATCACCCAGCTGCACAAACCACTGGCTGTGTACACAAATAGAAACAATAAGTTAGGTTAAACTATAAAATTGAATAATCTCCAAGAAATCAAATTTATTTCACCTTTTAAGTGTAAGTTTTTTTTTATATATATATGGACAATAAACAAAGGTTATTGAGAAAAAATAAAACTCAAAACAGAAAAAGTATTGAAACATAACCTGCAAGAGACTTGGTTTTAACAAATTCAGAATTGAATTCGGGATTCTGAAGATAGGTCTGCACGGCTTGCCGACACACTTCCGGTATGTTTTCCTTGTCGTATTTCGTCAGAGCGTTCAAGAAATCATCAACCTTTGAAATTTTAGTAAGTATAAATCAAATAGCTCTACAATAAGATAACAGCTTTCAAATAATGTATTTTTTGCTTAATAAATAAATAACATAATAAATAAACAAGAATATAATTATTATATTTTTACTTTTACAAAAATTAGAAATTTCAACATAAAATTAAAAAAGTGAAACTAACTTTTCCAATCATGACTTTAGCAGCATTCCAGCTTCTATCTTTTGGAATTTTTTTAGTCTTATTGGCAAGGAGAACCATGACTGCTGCTGTTACTTCTACAACGGCTGGCACGGGCTTGGCAAAACCTTTCAACTCTGACAGATTTGCCTGTGAGATTTAAATGTCATTCCAAAATAAATGGCTCTTTTAATAAAATTATTTCTGAAAAATAATTTTTAGCAGTAAGAAAAAACTTGAAATTTAAAATAATATACATTTAGCAGTAATTATTTTCTTTCCAATTTATTTTAAAATCGATTAATTCAACCTTGTTCAAAATGGCGAGTGCTTTTTCGGCAGCCGCAAGAGCAGGTTCGGCTTTTTCCAAATCCTTCTTGCACTCCTCATTGATTCTCTCGACGTGCTCGTTCAACTTTCGAACTTCTTTTTCTTCTTCACTTACACTCGCTTTCTCCTTTGAAACTTTCTCAGTTTCTGCTCCGACCACCTGCAATCATTCCGTTTATTGAAATAAGAAACGATACGGAAACAAACAAACAAAACTCCTTTCTACCAAACTGTAACATAATTTCGGCATTTTGACTTGAGCCACTTTGAACTACCACGAAAAATGCTGTGTACATTTTATTGATCAGTTTACTAGCCGACTAAAGAGTGCCAAATCGTATTGACTTCATCAACCAGGAAAGAATTTTGGTTAAGTAGTTCACAGTTTTAAATTAACAAATTAAAAACGTTCAAATTTATTTGAAGCAATAAATTACTTGAATGAGTTTGTTAGCTTCTTCATTTTTAAATGACAATTCTTGTTCCTGATGTGCTAGTTTTGCTTTCAAGTTTTCCACTTGACTTGAACTTCCTTTCAACTTTTCCAAACCAGTTTCGAGTCTGGTGATGCTCGACTTTTATTGCAAACAAAACAAAATGGTTATAGATTTATAATAAAAAACTTAGTTAGCAAATATAAATAATAGAATAGATAACAAATAGTTAAAAAAAAAAGAATTTCAAAAATGAATGGAGATAAAATAGAAATGTAGAACCTGAAGATCAGAATGTTTCTTGGTAAGTAAATTCTGGTAGAGTTTGATTTGTTCGAGGAAACTCTTAGGTGTAGTGTAGTTGTATCTTCTTTCGTTTTGCAGGTACAATTCACTCACGTGATTCACCGATTGGTGGGCGTAAGCCACAAACCGTGACACCGAATGACATACTTCAGGCTTATTAAAAACAAATTATTTCGATCATTATAAATATTCTGTTAATTTATTCATTTCATATTTTTTTATTGTAATATTAAAAAATTTAACTTGGCAGAAAGAGTAATAATTTTATATTTTGATAAACAATTGTTTTTAATTTATTTTAAATACTAAAACATTATATATTTTGATAAAAATTGTTTTTAATTTATTTTAAATACTAAAACATTATATATTTTGATAAAAAATTGTTTTTAATTTATTTTAAATACTAAAACATTATATATTTTGATAAAAAATTGTTTTTAATATATTTTAAATACTAAAACAGACTCACGTTCAACAGTTCGATTTCGCTCAAGAATCGATGGCTAACAGAGATGAGAGCCTCTTCTGGCCATTCATGGAACCAATCGATACTCGTGCAGTTTGTCAGAGCGGGAAAATTTCTGCTTCTTATTCTCAAGGTATTTCCAACAGGAGAGAAACATAATATAACCTGGAATTTGTACATGAAACACATTTTGAGAAAATTTTAAACAAATTTTTTTAAATTTTTTTCAGATGAGAAATATTAGAACAATCTATTCTGAATAAATGTCCATCAGCATCTCATTATTTGATTAAAAATTTGACAATATTCAACCTTGAGCTGCCTGCGAACGCGATCGATAAAGAACTTCCAACAGTTTTCTTTCGAGTCAAACAATCCCAATCCTTTCACTTCGTTCCTCACTCCTGAGATAATCGAATCGACGTCCTCGTCTCCGAACAAATCAGGAATTTCTCCGGAAGCGAGCAAGTCGTTGATTAGAACTAAAAATCTCTCGTCGATGACATGCGCGTCGGTCATCAACAAGACGATGTTCAGACTTTTCAATCCGGCTTTCTGGTACAGGCCTGCCAAGTCGAACTTCAGATCAGCTATGCTGTAGCCTTTTTTCAGGGTGATCTATTAAAAGTAATCATAAATTAAAATTAAAAAAAAAAAGTGATATGAAATAGATGAAATCTGCATTTGATGACATTGTTTTATAAAAGTTATTTCTTCAATTCAAAAAATGTACAATGAAGTTATCTCACTGATACAAAATCTTCTCTTTAAAACCGTAAGATGCGGTTTGCAATTCAATAAAACTACCTGCACCATAAACAGGCTTAACAGTTTCAACTATCCAATTTACAAAAGCAACAAATAGCAAGAAATAAAAATGTATTTATTACCTGGAAAACTTCACAACCACTGATGAAAGAAGCCAGCTTAGAGAGACTCTGTTTCCCACTTCCACCAACCCCAACAAGAAGAGCATTTCCTCTCGGTGCTTCAATGATTCGATTGATTCGAAGAACGTGAGAGATGGCATCTTCAAACAGAACCAGGTTCATGGCCGCGTTCACTTCGTTGTAATTTTCAAGAGCTTCTGTTAGGATCTTGCTGATATCTGCAGAGCTTACGACTTGGAGGTACTTGCTCTCTCCGATGCCGTTTGCAAAATGACAAAACTGCAGCGGCTCTTTGAACACGTTGTCCTGTCAGTCGATGGAAATAGATATTACAGATTACAAAACAAATTCAAGCAATATTTAAGCTTTATAAGCAAGTTGTGAACAAGAAAATTCGCAGGAAAATTCTGAACATGAAAATAACGAAATAAATAAATCGATCGTAATTTAAAAAAGAAAAACAAATTATTTAAAAAATAGAATAAACAAAGGTATAAAAAACCTCATCCATATCTTCAAAAATTTTCTTCACAACATCCCTGATTATTTTATCAAACATTTCCAAATCGGGTTTTCCGACAAATTTGTCCCTGTAAACTCTTTGCGATTCATGAATCCACAGTCTCACGAGATCGGTCGGCGTCTTGCAACAGTCGAGGCCAGCAAACAGCAAACCCTTTGAGCAAAACAAAATAAAAAAAATAATTAAGAAATCTAATATTAACTAATTAAATAAACTAACTTATTATTTAAAAAAACTTATTAAAAAATAAAAAATAAATAAAAAGATAAATCCCACCTGGAAAACATTGGAAAAATCTCGGAGATTGAAAACATAATGAAACTTGATGGCGGTGAGTTGAAACGATTGAATGACTCTCTGATGGAGCGCTTGAGCGGCCATGACGATGTTGTTTCCCTGCTTCAATATGGAAGCAGGGAAACCGGTCGTGACGAGATGCTGCTGCATTATATTACTGTAGATGGACACCAGTGCATCGTTGCTAGGGAAACTCAAAGCAAAGACGCAGAAATGTCTCTGGAGTCTCGCATCTATCGTGAACGTACCAGCAGCCTGATTCATGCAGGCCACGTACTGGGTGTTCGATATCTCTTTCAGAGTCAACTTCGCCCTGTCGTACCAATGTCCGTAGTCGAGGTGCTGCCTGATCAGTGTGTGGGGCTGGACGGTGAAGTATTTGTCTTTCTGGAAAAAAATTTACGTAATCGTCAAATCGATGGTAAAAAATAGTGTATAATGATATTATTTCGTGCAAGTATTATTATTATCAAAGGCACCTCAGGCATGTTCATGTCGTCGATAAAATAAATCAGTTTCTTGCTTCCGGGAGGTCCGTAATTCTTTCCGGTTTTCTTTTCGAGTGGTTTTTCCAAGATCTGCTGCAGCATTTCCGAAGTGGTGTAGAAGTTGAAGGGAACGTTTGCAACAATGTAATCTTCACTGAGGCTCGATATTTTGTCGTTTATCAAGACAGTTTTTCCAGTTCCGGCGCCACCGACCAGCATGATGGGTCTTTTCTTCTCGAGAAGTAAATCCAAAAAGTATCTCACACGTGTCGTTTCAGCCGTGTGAACCATTGTTGCCTGGAATGATAAAGACCCAGAAAAATTTATTATGAGACATACGTGAAACGAAAGAAATAAATATTTCATACCTGAAGAGGCAGTTCAGGATCAAGCTCAAATTTCGGTACTTTCTTCGACCAAAGTTCGAATTTCTTCGTGTTTTCGTCGATGAAGTAATCGAATAAAGTTCCCTGAGTTGGAAACTTGACGGATTTGAACTCGGTGACCCACCATTTTGTAAATTCAATTCTGTGATCCACAAGCTTTTAAGAAATAAAAACATAATTAAATAAATTCAAATGAATAAAAAAAAATTTAAATTCTACCTGATCTTGAAACAAACATCCACCAAATGCCCAGACACACGAGAACACAAAGTACAACTCATACCTGTTATAATAAAGATACAATTTCAGCTCCAAATTAAAAAAAAAATTATATTAAAAATGCTGCACAATTAATTCTTGATCCCAAAAAGTATTGTTTCAAAAAATGTCAAACTTGAAAGAATTCATACTTTTTTGGAACTTTCTTTCTATTTAGTAAAGTAAGTACATATTAGCCATATATGGCTTGGCTTGTACATAAGGGAATATACCTGTTAGCAAGGCATAAGGTCTAAATAATCTTCTAGCCCATGGTGGCCAGAAGAAAAAGATATTTATATGCATGATATCACAAAAAACTGACCGAGCATCAACTCCCCCTCCCACAATTCTAAAACACAGAACATACTTGATCTGAACTGACCCAGTTACACGGACACAGAATATTTGATAACAAAGTAACATACTAATCAGGTCAATGAAGCCCTTAGACATTTCTGTGCTGTGCATACGTTAAATTATTCTAAATGTTTTCTCACAGTTAACTAAATGCTGAATTATTTAATAGTCCCATAATAAACCCTTTGTAAATGGACATTTACAAATACAGTCCGACAGAGGCTAAGATAATTGAAAAATTATAACTTTCTTACAGTTCTTTTGAGCAATCAGCAGGTGTGTTTTCAGGTGTGAGCATGCACTCGAGAAGGAAGCAGAGCATTTGAAGATGACTGATGTCGGCAATCGGAATGATCTTCTTGAATTTCAATCTCATGGCTTCGAGACACGATGGAACGTATTTGTCGAAAAGTATCGCTAAGTTGGCCTTCTCCGACTGTACCTTTCTTGTTTCTATCCAACTGCTTACAAATCTGGAAAATGGAAAATGTTTATTCGTCATGATTGCTTGCTTTAAAACATGTTTTCGTGGAAATACGGACAATTTTCTAAATAACTGTTTAGATTAATGTATCAACTTCAAAAAAAAATATTCGAAACGATGAAATCGCTTTACGAAACATACGGATTCCATCCAAGATCTCCGGAATTGATGTACAGTATTCCAGCACGAGAGACAGTGGCGGGTGTTGCACATTTCAAGTGACTGATCTCAAAGAGAAGTCGCATAGAGGGAGTTAGTGGAATTCTCTCATTACTTGCCAGAGTGAGCACCTATAAAAACGAAGTGTTCACAGATTGTTTATCAACCATGGCTTCTTCAATAAATCGATCTTTCTTTCTAATAAGAATTAGATTCAAATAAAATTATTCAAAAATATAAGAGCTGTCCATGGTTGAAAGCTACAAACCTTCTAATCGGTCACATCAGTTTGTGTCAATTGCAATTCACAATTTTTTCTTTCGTTTAAAATAATTAACTTAAATTTTAATATGCTTAAATTTATAACAAATATGATATTAATATTCATTTTTTACTACGATATTTATATGTATACAATTTCTGCTTTTGGTGTTTTAAAGGAACATGTTGATGCAACAACCGGTTATTTATTCATATCGATTTGCCTAGAGTCTACAGTGAATGCACAGCAAACCATTTTTTTTTAATTTTGCAATTTTATATTCTAGGCATCTAAATACCACTCATTCTCCTCCATCTTTGAAGTCAACATTAGCTTATTTTACCATACCTTTTCATTTCAAGCCAAATTTTATTATTTAAATCATGATAGAAATTTATGTTTTATTACGTTAGGACAATCCTTAGTTATGCTACTTTTGTGTATATACGACCTAAAAATTATTATCTCTTTCATATTATTCTGTTCGGCTTGAGCGAATTTCCCGCGTATGTGACCAATTTTATGTGACAAAAGAAAAGTCCCATAAGTGTAAATTAAGTGGACCTTGTTATCATCCATGACAGTGTTCAGTGATTCAATCCACATTGGATCAATATCTCCATCAAGAACAATCCACTTCGGTCCATTGTGAGGATTGTTGGCAAGGTCCCTCATCACATAAGAAAACAAACCTACAACATATATATATATATCATAAAAAATTCAATTCACACATTTAAAGAAACTAAAAACCACTTAATTTAAATAAAATGAAATCTTGTACAAACCATCCTTCCACTCTCTGGTTGCAGGATTGATTATACCGTACAATTCGTTATTGGTGACGGCTTTTGGATTGAGATCAACGCATATTGGTTTTTTCATCATGTTCTTGTTGGCCCTGTAAAGAGTCTTCCACACACAGCTCTTACCTGTACCTGCATTTCCTACGATGAAAACCGAGTGACGAACCTCAAACAACTCCTGCAGTTGAACCACCTGTAAGAGATAACTGACATCTTAACTGTGCAAATAAATTTACAGAACATGGAAAACACAAATACTCTTTATTTTTATTTCTTTTAGCTATTTTAACAATGTTAACGAATTGATTGAGTAAAATAAATAAAACAAAACAAAATAAAATAAAAATAAAACATCTTTTGTATATAGTAAAAATGAAAAATAAATTCAATTCAAAACTTATAATACAAATAATATACTTGAAATTAAATTTCCTTCAACAAAATATTAACATAATTATTATAAATAATACATACTGATTAAACAATAAAAAATAATAATGTAATTGATTCTAAAAAATAAAAATGTAATATAAATAATTAAAAGTATTAAAAACTGAATAAACATTAAAAAAAATTAAATCACAATAAAAAACCTTGAGAATAAATCCTTCTTCGGGTTGAAGGTGAAGGTCAGTGACTGCTTGTTTGATCTGCGCTTCGAATGCGTTGTCTCGTTTTCTGGGGACGTCGAGAGCCGGGAAGAGATCCCCGATGAGTCCCATGAATACGGGCATGTCGTCTGTTACGATCTTGGGGATGTTGAAGTCTCTCAGTGCTCTCATCAACACCTGAATATTAATGACATGTTATAATTATCAAACTCGTTGCAAATAATTTGAGATTAAAAATCTTAATTGGCTTAATGATTTTTAAATTTGTGTTTTCATGAAAACTCAATTCCACCTGGTCTTCCGGCCTTTCCTTGTCGCTCCTTTTCAGTGAACCTGCCACTACAAGGACACTCTTGATGGCTCTCAAACCCCAATCATAATGATCCTGAAATATACAAATAAAAATACTATAATCAACATCAACTTTCTGGAATTACATTCCAGCTACCTCACAAACTCCATCTACAGCACTCAATCAAAATCTACAGTACAGCTGAAAATACTTCTCTTCATTTCACAAACAATGGCACACCACATTTACCAGGTGTTTTTGGTTGAAATTGCATCAAATAAAATATTTTAATTATGTTAAAACAGTTCTATGAGATTTTATAAAAATTAAAGAATTATTCAATGCAATTCTGACTTTTTGTGGAACTACATTCAAATACAATTTTATCTTCCAATAAGAACAACCTATGATATCATTATTAGAATTAAAAAAGCACTTAATTGAGAAATTATAAATACAAAAATGTACCTGCTTAGAGAGAAGCTCCTTGCAAAGAGAATAAAGAGTAATAAATTTTCTGGCAAGAAGTCGTGCATCGAGAAAACCCTCGGCAACCAACATGATCTCGCAAATCAGTTCAAAATCAGGTACAACCATAGCACAAGGCCTGAAAAAGTACAGATAACAGTTTGATTTTTCATTAAAATAAAAATTTAGATAATTCAAAATAATAACATTTATATTTTAATAAAAAAAATATTCATTTTATTTTCAAATTAATAATGTGCAACAACAAAACAAAATTAAAATAAATCACCTAAAAAGTGCTTTCAAATTTTCGGGCAATTCCGTCCTTCCGGCATATCCGGGATTCATCGTGATAAATATTCCGACACACGGATTGAGACTTATTTCCTCTCCGAGGAAGCTGAAAGTTTTCTTCTTCGATTTGATGGCGTCTTGAATGCATTTGACCTGCACTGCAACTACTGACAGCACCTCAACTGAGATTCTGTTGAATTCATCGAAGCACCCCCACGCACCTGACTGTGCAAGTCCTTTGTATATGTTTCCAATTGACTGGAAATCAACAAATTATTTTATTATTATTATTATTGATTATTTCGTTTCAATTTGAACAAACTTGAGTGTAAAAATCAGAAAAATAGGTGAATATATTACACGATTAATAAAAATTAATAAACCTTGTAGTCCATTTGCTCAGAGCAGTTGAAAACATAGACCATAACTCCAAGAGCTCTGCCCAAGTCCTTGGTGGTTTCAGTTTTACCTGTGCCAGCTGGTCCTGCAGGTGCACCACTCATGGTAAGGTGAAGAGATTGAGTGAGAGTGATGTAACACCTGAGTGAGAATTAACATTTTTTTAATGTGTGTAAATTTCAAATAAATCCAGGCAAATCTAATAAAATAATATTTTCCAAACACATAATTTCAAAGAATAAAATTAAAACCAGACCTATCAGTCAGAGGAGTGATGACGAGCCTCGTGGAATTTCCGAGATATTCGTGGGAATAACGAAACTTGAAAACACACGGATAGTTAGTTAGATACGTCACGTTCCCAGATCGAACCGTTTAAACATTTAATTTATTCAAATCACCTGGGCATCACAAATGTTAGCAAAGCAGTCCTGCTCTTTGTCATCCCATCTGTGTCTCAGCTGAGACAACCAGGTGAAGGCTTGTGAGTTTTCGACTTTCTGAGATATGAGCTTGCTGACCACATCCCTGTTGTGTACCTCGATCGTACAAACCGTCATGATCTTCTGCCTGTCTCCGGCACTTAGACTTCCAGTCAACATGGTGATCAGAGCATTTAATTGACTTATCTGCATGGGAAGTTGAAAAGTTAATTTAATTGAGAAAAAAATCTTTAAGTTCTTCTTCTTTATATAATCATCCATCGCAGAATTATTTCAAAGTATTTATATTATTCAGCCAAAATAGATTAATAAAAGAATTACATAAAAAATATTTAAACCATAAAACAAACCTGTTTCTTGTTATAATCTTTGAGGGCATTCTCAAAACCCTCTTCGAGATGACTGAATGCCATGTTAACCTCGGTAGTCCACCAAATCTGTACGCAGCAAAGGGCGACTTGTGCCGGAAATTCAAACAGCCACTGCTCTCTCAGTTTCTCTTCTGAAGCTGCAAGAGCTTCGGTCATTTCGTGCCTGATGGTATCTCTCATGGAGCATAGCAGTCTGTTCAGCCACACTTCAACCTGAATGTGATTATCATGATTGATATGAATATTTAACACTTCAACCTGAATATTTATCATGATTGATATAAATATTCATGTTAATTTATGTGATGGTTAAAAAGATGCTGTTGTTGTCCAACTCACTTGTCCTCCACAGTCACATGGCTTGCAAAGGCTGACGAATTCTTCATCTTTGCTCCACATACCGTTGGCAATTTTCGGAATGTCTTTTTCATTGGCAACTGCTTCAAACTTCAATTGAGCCATGCTATCAAACAGCTTGGTCAGATGTTTGGCTACCTGTTCCATACAAACACAAATTTATTTATTTTTTTAAAACTTTAACTGAAAAATAAAAAAAATTCGAAGGATTTGTTGAGTGAAATAAAATCTTGGAAATTTCTACCATGGAAGGATTGTTTCCATTGGAGAGAATATCCAGCAAGTCAGCAGCCGAGACAAAGTAGAACCTCGGGAAAGCCAATCTCTTCGTCTCCAGGTACTCAGCCAAAGCTTTCTCGCATAAAGAAAGATCGCTTTTGATGTTCTCCAGTCTGCTGTACAAGTAAGGTATTCCAGTCATTTCTAAAACATTTGTTGTCTTTTCCACTTCTTCCACAAGTATCTGAATATCAAAAAGATATCAAATACACACATGATTTAAGCATTGAACAGTTTTGCTAAATTTGATTATAAATTCATTCATTGGTTGTAGTTTTAACCTTGAAATCTTGATCTATTTGATCGAATCTTTTAGAATCAATGGGCAATTGTTTCCTGATGTCTTCCGAACCAATGAAAATGCTCTCCAGGTGTGACCAAGTTCTCTGAACTTCAAACCATATGTTGATGACCTGATCGGCAGTTGACAGTCTCTTCTGCCACATGAGAACTTCTTCTAAAACGTGCTCAACAAACTTCGATGTGAAAATGTTTTGCAGTTGAACCTGATCAAAAAATAAACACGCTATCAAACTAATTGAAACCTAAAATATTTTAAATCTACTGAATTATTAAATGAAACGTTTTCAAACTAAAAAAAAAAAATGCAAATTCATACCTGGTTATCTTCTAAGGTTTCAATCAAAACTTCACTGGCTTTAAGCATCGTAACACCTGTCCTCGGGTGTTTCTCGTGTTCGAATATCATATCGACCCAAGCGTTTTTGATTGCATTCAACGATTTCTCCATGTCCGCTTCGTGTTTCGACTTATCGACGATGTTGCGTACTTCGTCCTCGTAATTGTGGAGTTTCAACGAGAGCAGGTCGGAGAACGTCGTGTTTTCATCCAGCGTGAATTTCACCTGATTATTTTAAACAATTTTATGTTTTTAACAGAAATTCAATTTTAATTTTTTAATTTTAAGTGCTTTCATAATGATTAAAAAATCCAAAACTAAAATAAATACTATTGAAATACAATATAAAATAATATTCTAATAAATAAATTTAAAATGAAAGAAACTGACTCCAGTAGCTTGCATGAGCTGCACCCAATGTCTTTCCTTTACGGTAGAATTTTGAATTTTTTGTATTATGCTAAGAGAAGTCATCATGTTCTTAATTGTATTGTCCAATCCTGTGAAAGCATCCCATGACTTCATCTCCTTGTCCAATGTCTTGATATAATTGCTGAACCTGTTTGAGATGGAAAAAAATCCAGGTTGGCATCTAGTTTGAGCAGCACAACCATCTGTTTGACACACACATGGAAAAAAATCCAGGTTGGCATCTAGTTTGAGCAGCACAACCATCTGTTTGACACACACATGGAAAAAAATGCGAAAATAGGTGATTTTTTTATCGCGACAAGAGCGTGCATCGGCTAGAATGTATACAACTCCGCTCGTTTTGAGAGATTAGTTTCAGAACAATATTATTTCAGTATGTTTGTGTGGTTCTATTTGTGTTTGTGTGATTCTGTTTGTGTTATTCTGTTTGTGTGGTTTCGTTCAAAACTTCAGTTGAAAAATTAACTTTTTTTTTAAGTTTTTTTTTATCCGTAGTAATAAAACAGCTGGAAACCTGTTGCAATCAATATTCAAAAGTTCGAAATTGATTTTCTTCCAATGCGTGGTCTTCCAATCATTGAAACTGGTTCGGACGATGAAAACATAATCCCACAGAGACTTCAGCAGACAAATCTCTCGTCTGCACTGCTTGATCATCTTGAACTCGGGGACAGCTACTTCGAACAATCCCGCAGAAGTCACCATGTTTGACATTTCCTTTTCCACTGCGCTGAGTTTCTCTTGATTCTTAGAAAATTTAAAAAAGATTAGTTTTAAAATGTATTCTTAACACAAGAATGCAATTGAAATTTAAAAATTTAAGATAATAAGCAAACATCCTCAACAAATGAAATCCTCTTCTAAAAAAATAATTTATTCGGAATATAAATCTTACCTCGTCTAAAACCTTGTAAGGATTGTTACACGAATAGTAAAATGCCGACATTTTTCTGAATTCTTCTCTGAAGTCAAACTGTTTGACATCGAAGACAGCTGATTTTTTTCTAATGTTTGCAACTTCATTGGCCTGCAGTGGAGCGACTTGTTGTTTTACTGTCATCATCAACTTCTTAATGTTACTCCATTGCTCTGGTAATTCCTGACAGTAAAATTTCACATTGATTCATTCGTGTAAATTTCTTTTGCTGTTTTGAATTTAAACTTTTGAATGTTGGCAAGAAAATGAAATAAATTTATAAAATCACTTTTTGTTGGAGTAATTATATTATTATACAGCTTATATCAATATCGTTTATCGCAGTCATACTACAATGATTTCATCATATTCATAGCAGTTGAATTTGTTAAAAATATAAATACAAACAAATACAAATACAAAATAGAAACACAAACAAATAGAAATACAAACAAATACAAATATAAACAAATACAAATACAAACAAATAGAGATATAAACAAATAGAAATACAAACAAAAAGAAATACAAACAAATAGAAATACAAACAAATACAAATATAAACAAATAGAAATACAAACAAATACAAATACAAACAAATAGAGATATAAACAAACACAAATACAAACAAATAAAATACAAACAAATAAAATACAAACAAATAAAAATACAAACAAACACAAATACAAGCAAACACAAATACAAACAAACACAAATACAAACAAATAGAAATACAAACAAATAGAAATACAAACAAACACAAATACAAACAAACACAAATACAAACAAATAGAAATACAAACAAATAGAAATACAAACAAACAGAAATACAAACAAATAGAAATACAAAACTTCTGACCTGTAGCTGAACATGAACTTCATCTGACATTTCCTGATTGTAAGTTTTCAACAGCTCGATGGACTCCTTCAGCGGCTCAAACATGGCATCTGTGAGTGGTTGTTTCTCCTTGACATTCATGAGGTGGTGCATCACTTGTATCAGTCCCTCGTAATCACCTTCGTCAATCTGCTGAGACAGTCCTTTTTCTGTCACTTTGATGAACTCATTCAATCCTTTCAGACTGTGCCAAGAATGAAACAAGATTTCAAGTTTTTCTTTAAGAAATATTGTAACCATTCATCTGACTAAAATCATGCAAATATGTATTTGATATAAATGCTTTAAAAAAAAATAAAAACAAAATTTTAGCAAAAAAAAAGTTTAACCGATTTGTAACAAAACAGCAGTGATGGTAACCCAACTAAAAAAAAGTAGTTCAACTTAAACTAAAAAATAATAGTTAAACTTTTTAGTTAACTAGTTTTAGTTAACTTTTTAACATCACTGCAAAACAGTAGTGAAGAAATAAAAACATCAAAAATTCACAACCCACCTGACAGTTATATGATCAACAAGATGCTGCTTAAACATGAGTCCCCACTTTCGAATTGTATTGAGAAGAGCCTGTCTGAATGGTCGTGCATCAATTCTGAACCAATTCTCAAAAATGACGACACCATTGATTGTCTCTACTTCTTCGTACAATCTTTCATAATGATCGATCTGTTCAAATGTGGTCGTAAAATAAATGCAAACATTAATTACTATAATCAATTATCTCTCTAAAAACTTCAACATATTCGTTGACTTAGACAACATTGGCTCGTTTCCATAAATCCAATTACTCCAGAAAAAACTAACGCATACAAATACAAATGCTTCAGCTATATTTAATAATTCCCAAACCTGATCTTTAAACTGCTGAAGTGTCGGAGGATTTTCAGGAACTTTTTCGCCGGCATGTGCTTTGATTTCCTCGGCAGTGAGTACGTGGTTGTAGCGCAGAAACTGGCTGAGATAGTCGCTCCTATCGTCCGTCCAAAGGTACGAGTAAGCATCGAAAGACTGCCGGAACTCTGCCGCGTGAGCCATCATGTTCTGTATGTGATCCATTAAATCCATTCGCATTTTGTTCAAGTCGTCGGAATTTTCCGCATCTGGCTATTGTTGATTAAATTCAAAAAATTAAGATTAAAACATGTTATAGCTTTCTTATTATTGTTAATTATATGGGTAAAGATTATAAAACTTTAACAACTTTGTTGTCCAGACACTTCTAAATAAAAACTCAACATTCAAACAAACTCAAGACGATACCTGATAATTTTCAAGTCCACAGTCAGTGGATAATCTTTGAATGAAGGATGCTTGCTTGTAAATATCACAGATGATGCTATCAAAAATTTCAAAAAATCCATCTGCAACTCCAACATCCATTGACGGCACAAACACTATATCTGGTGCCTGAAATTTATATTAATACAAACACTATATCTGGTGCCTGAAATTTATATTAATACAAACACTATATGTTGTGCCTGAAAATTATATTAATAAAAAAATCAATAAAAACCAAAATAAATTATAGTTTAAAATTAAATACTGCTAAATCTCAAATCTTTAAATTTTTTCCACAATATTGATGTCGGGGCATCAACTCGGTGATATGACTCGGGTACAATGATCAGGTTCCCTCACCCTCAATTCCATTGTAGTTTCAAACAATGGGGCAGCCTCCTCGAGGGGGATGGTGTTGCTCTGAAGAAACTGGAGACTGCATTGAATGATTATGAAGAAAGATTCAACGATTGTTTCATCCAAGAAATCAACATAAGCTTTCCATTCGTCCGAATCTCGGTTGCATCCAAATAACTCCACATTTTCCTAAAAATAAAAAAAACCATTACAAGTCATCTATAAATTCATTCAACAGCCTAACAATCTATAAATTCATATAACGACCTAACATTCTATAAATTCATATAACAACCTAACATTCTATAAATTCATATAACAGCCTAACAACATATAAATTCATATAACAGCCTAACAACCTATAAATTCATATAACCGCCTAACAACCTATAAATTCATATAACAGCCTAACAACCTATAAATTCATATAACGGCCTAACAACCTATAAATTCATATAACAGCCTAAAAATATCAACTATAAAAAAAACTAAAAAAATCTCAAAAAGTAAACCTGAACAAGTTGGTGAATTTTCGTTCCGGCTTGAGACAACTCGGAAAATCGTTTCTTCATCTTTTCTTCTCTATCGACAAGAACAAGAAGAGTCGAAGTTTTGTTTTCGCTTCTCTCGAACAGCGGATTTTTCATCCAAGCCGAGAGAAGCTTCCTGATTTGTTCGATGTTGGCTTTCGTCTTGAACAATCTTTTGTTCACCTCAGAAACAGTTGTTTTAGTTTCCACGATGAACTCCCAAGCTCCTGATAATTGTTTAAAAATAATAATAAAATAATATTTCATTAAAACAAACAGAAGGAAATTTATGGAATATTGAGAGAAAAATACCTGGAGTATTCCAGGTGTAGTGCTTTTCAATTTGTTCGAGTTTCTTGTCAGCTGCAACCAGCTGTTCTTCGATGAGAGGATACTCCACCTCCAGAAGAGTTTCTTTAACTTCATTGTACTGCTGGGCAATAAGATCCAGGCTGGTCTTGAACATCCACAGCTCTTCGTTTCTATCAAAAACAACTGAAGCATTTTCTGGAATATCAAAGTCTACCATCTGGAGCTTCATGTATCGAACATCTTTGAGCAGTGCCTTCAACTGAACAAAATATTTATTCAAACAGATGGCATACAAAATTATTAAACTTTCAAAACAATTACTTAAATTTGCTTTAAACTGCCTAAAAACATATAATTTTTTTAAAAAACTATGTTTTGTTACTAATTTGAAGAATTAGTAACAGGAACCTCATTATCAAAGTTGACAACAACTAAATTTGTGACTGGATCCCTCGAAACTAAAAACTTGTTGAGATTGTCGCTGCAAATTCTGTCGACTCCGGAAACCCACTGAGATCGGACTTTGTGAATGAACCTGGGATTTGAATTGTGGAGGTGAATCAGAAAGTTGGCATGAAAAGCAAACAAATTCAAGTAAATATTTTCATTGATTAAAAAAATATCGAAGCAAAACTTACTCGTCCAATAGCTTCATCATGTCTTCATAATGCATTTCAACATATTTTTTGTCCCGATCACCGATGCATCTGAAAGAAGGTAACCAAGAAATATCCCAATAAAAAATACACTTAGAATTTCAATTAAAAAATTCTCATGTTAAAAAACACACATTAAAAAAACATTTAACTAACAGATGTTCAATTCTTTTAAAATTTGTCATGTGAGTAAGAACTCTCTCCTTCAATCCTTTTGCCCACTCCAGGTATCCGGATACTTTCGGCATGTTGATGTGGAAGTTGATGTGATCGGACTTTTCCATGAGAGACATCTGTTCGTCGTACATGTGCTTGGTCTCCTTCAAAAATTCATCCATCTGAGAGATGATGACCGGCACCTTTTCATTCACTTCTTTCCTGACCAGCGGTCGATCCAACAATGTGCTCAGAGACTCGAGGAGCTGGAAAATTATAAAAAAAATGTGGAAAACTTTATATTTCAATAAAATAAATCTTTATTTATCATTCTATTAGTCTAACTAATGGGGCACTTCTTTCACAAAATCGAAACCACCTTGCTTTACTGCCAGTCAAAGAAAACTAACCGTAGACTATTTAATAGATTTAAGAATTTGAGCAATTATGATACTAGATCTACTAATCATTATCGATCTAATGTGATTCATACAACTCTAAAAATGTATTCAATAGGATTTTTTGGTCCACGGTTTTGGAACTTTCTGCCTTCGGACTACAGGGCTCTGGGCATTGATGCCTTCAAGAGAGCGGTTAAGCAGCTGGTTGCGTCTACACGCTTTTGTGACTTTTTACCGTGTAAATAGGTTTTATTGTAATTTGTATAGGATGTTTCTCTAGCGGGATTAATATCCCTTTCAAATGTCCTACATGATTTACTTTTTTTAGGTTGATATTTCTGTTCTGATTTTTGGTTTTTTCTGTGAATAAACGTCTTGAAAAAAAAAAAAATAAATAAAAAAATAAATAAATAGTTACTTTGAATACACTCTCTAGTCCATTGGCATCATCCAGGGCTACAGAGATGAGAGTCGAAAAACGAATGTCAAGGTCGGCAATGACCTCCTTCATCTTGTTGTATTGAATTACAAATCCCTGCAATCAAAATAATGGCACAACCTTTAACCAGGGACGTAAATTCAGCATTTTCCAGGGGGGGGCAAAATTTTCCCGCCATTATATAGCTTACTGACAGGGTTACCCGGTGTTGTCCGGGTTTTTTGTGCTTAGTTTTTTTTTCGTTTTTGCCAACGAAACGTCAAAGAAATAACAGATTTTTTTTTAAATTTTTCAAAATTTTCTTATCAATGAAGTTACCTGAATGCCAAATGTTGTTAAAATTGCTCCTGCGGCTTGGATGTGATAAACGAATGCTCTCACACACACATTACTTTTTACATTTATATAAATACGTAGGTACAAGCAGAGAGGGATGGGGAAATGCATCCCCCATCAGAGTATCAATTGAAATTTTTTTGGGTATAATACCTTGTTTTTAGAAGACGACCGTAGCTTTTTTGGGAGGAGAAATTAAAAGTCTTTGAAAAAAAATTTGAAAAATACTTACGACTACCCCTTACCGGTTATCAGCTTTTTGGAAGAGAATATAAAAATTTCTGAAGTAAATCCCCACCAAAAAATTCTATATTCGACACGCGCCACTGGGTATAAGGGGGATGAATGATTTAATCATATTGCAGGGGCAAGTACAGGATTAGTAAAACAAGTAAAGGAAAAACAAGTTTTTCAACACAAACTTTGATTTCAAATACATTCAATTCAAAAATGCAAAAGATGTTCAAAGTTTTTTTTTTAAATTGAATCATGTATTTTCATCAAATATAAAGCTGTGCTGAAAGTTTCAACTTCCTAGCTAGTCAAAATGCTGGTTAAATTTCACTTGCAAGATTTGCGTACAGAGAAAGACACACACACAAACAAACAGAGATTGTAACCTAAATAAAAATTTATAAAAAAGATGTCCAAAATGGGGTGGGTATAATTTTGTTTTATTTTTGTGTAATAAATAATAACTGATGTAGACAGCTGTGAGGGAATCAACATTGTATTAATACCACTAATAGGGTAAAATTTAACGAGTTCTCTTATTGTATTTTGGCACAGAAAACAGCTAATTTTTGGACCAACACTGATACACAAATTATTACTCTGCAGTTATTGGTAAATCTAGCATCGAGCTAAGATATAAAATTGTCTACACACGCAAACAGAATTCCAATACGCATTGCATCATCACTAGGTTAAGTAAAGTTAAAATTAAATAAATATATAGTAAACTCTAGGTAAAAAAAAATTCAATGCCCCCCCCAATTTACGTCCCTGCCTTTAACTAATACCGATGTTGAGCTTTCATCCAGTCAACTACTCTATGAAAATTTTATAAAAAAAAAGAAATTAAACAAGGAAGAGATACAAATATTGTTGAAACAACATTTAAGGAGCCTGGCACCATAGGGAGTAATTTTGATTTTTGCAAAACAATTTTTCAAAATTTTGTAACCCAGTAAATTCTCCTTGGCAAACCTTCCACAGCCCAAATCACCCAATATTAAAAAAAAAAGATTTGCCTCATCCTTTGGTTCCAGAACATCACTTGTAAGTTCACTGAAATCTTTGAAACTCTCCCTGAATTCTTCATAAATTTTCTTCCTTTCAGCACTCAGCATGTTTCCTTTTCTTCCACTGAACTCGATTTTCTCAAGTTTTATAAACTCCAGTTGAACGTTGAATAATTCCTGAATAATTTTAATGAAGCAAATAATTTAATGTTCTTTTTTTTTTTTTACTCCAAACAATAAATAATGTAGAAAGCTATAATTATTAACCATAACATCTGAAATCCTTTTGTAGAACATATCAAATCTTTGGAAGATAAGATGTGGTGAAAACTCCCAGTCTTTAGCACCAGGAGTATTCAAAGATCTGTCCTTAACTTTTGATTTGTAGACCGTGAAAATTTCTTTAAACAATTTCATGTTTTTCAACGTCAATTCCAACTTTTCCGCTGTTTCCTCTGCATCGCCTTTGAACAACTCGTTTGGATCGAGATACGCTCGGGACTGCAAAACAAAATAAAATGCATTATTTTCTAGAATAAATGCATATAACAGTCAATTGGAAGTTTTTCTTAAATAAATTTCTGCTTTAAAACAATAATAAACTTGTCTTTATAATTATTCAACAACATATAATTAAGTCGTCAAAACATGAATTTCAAGTTGCAAATAAATTATCATAATTTAAAAAATTACAACCTTGTTGATCAACATGTTGCAGAGTTCTTGCAGCAGCACGATGATTTTATTGGGCGTGTTGTAATATTTCGAGTTGCACCAAATCGTATAAATTAAATGCATGGTTATGTTTAATTTCCCCGACAGGTCGTAGAAGTCAATCTGCTCTAGATCATCGAATGTCATTCTAAGGGGTTTCAAGTATAGCTGTATGTCTTTTGCTTCATCGCATGCTATGAAAATTTTTAGATGAAACAATGATTTAAATTATCAACTAAATGTATCAAAGTTTGGTTAACTGCTTAAGAGTGAACAAATTTACAAGTTTGTACACGTTAAAAAAATAAAATAAAACGTAAACCTTCGTTAACATCTTTTTTCAATTTTACAAGAAGAACGTTGTAAGTCGAGAATGACCTTGCAAGTATTTCGGACATCACCTCAACTTTTTGACTTTTAAGCTACATGTACAATTTTCACAAATAAGTTAATTTCATTTTAATATAATAAAGTAAAATACAATACAATTCTACACCATTACAATACCATACAATAAAATACAATACAATACAATACAACACAATAAAATAAAATACAATACAATACAATACATTGCAATGTAATGCAATTCTTAATGTTTTTTTTTGTTTTCAGTAAGCCAGCAATTACCTGTTCATTGATGCATTCTAAATTTTGAGCCCTTGACTCCCAATATTCAATTTCAACATGCGGCGTGGGATTCAGACCGTCAGTTATCGGCTGAGAAGATTCCTTCTTAAGAACTTCGTGTATTTGCTTGCTCCACTCTATGACCAAAGTTTCCAGATCGTGTATTAATTCCTGACTTTTTGGAGTGAGTCTTTAATTTAAAATCAATTTAGTTAAAATCACTATTATTTTCAAATGTGTTCATATTTACTGTTGCACAGATTCAAACCGTTTATTAGTTGTGTACTGAAGAGCATCAACAGAAGAAGGCATGTTATAAAGCATTGGCAAATAGGTTTTTCCTTTGACTAAACCAGATAGAACGTATACGGAACTGTTGAGTTCTTGTACGTTCTGCATGATGTCTTCGTATATTACTTTTGGCCAATGTTGACTGTTTTCTTTGTTTGTCAAAAGAGGTAACATTATCTGAAAAAATCATGTTAAAAAACAATATATTTCCTGCCACTTTTAGATAATCAATTCGATTATTTAAAATTTTATTAGAAAAAATTCCTAAAAAATGCACCTCTTCAACAAATAGTGACAATTGCTGGATTGGTGAGTGGCCAATATCACCAAATATCATTTTCTGCTTCCATCCAGGTTCTTTGCCAATAACTTCATTGCTTTTTTTCATGAAATACACACACTTAGATTTTGCTGTCGTTGGCCATGTAAATGAAACCGAGAGAGCTCCTGATACATTAACAGAGAACACCAAGCTTAATCTGTCAGATTTATCAAAAAAATCTATACAGGTTTGTTTATTTTCTTCAACGCTGTACATGCGTTGCCATTTCTCGGGACGCAATTTCATAGTTTTCATGATGTAGTCTGCTATGAATTCAATTCGCACATCTCCAACGTCTGATTCGTTGGACGCCATCGTTGCTTGTCTTTCCACTTCTAAACTTTAACTTTGCACTTATCCGAAAACTGATATGTTGTTTGAAATCTTACAATCCATGAGAACCTAACTCTGGACTAAAACTAAAGAAGACTCAAGTTACCAAGTCGGCAAGTGGTGTGTTACCATTGGAAACGAGTTTGTTCTAGCAACCGATTATACATAGTGACTACTTTTATGTTCTCGACCTCCATAAAAAAATATAATCATTTTTTTTATTATTCTGAATTTAGCTTTAAACATTTACAGAATTTTAGCCAACTCGATGCGCCAGCCGCCTTTCTCGTGAGTTCTTGAAACGAGAAGCGCCAAAACAACACGTGTCATGCAAAATGCTCGTTCGTTTGCCAAGCGCACCATTTTTAAATTGCTGTTTTGAACCTTATCAGCCTCCAAACAGCTATCTATATCTATTTATGGATCCAAGTGTCGACTGAAATAATGAGTCGAAGCTCAACATTAACTCCGCCTCGTTTAAATTAATGTAAGCCAGTCCCAATCCCTGGATAACAGGCAGGAGTGTGCTGCTGGAGAAAATAGAACTAAATTAATATGATGATCTACGTACGACAGGCAACGTACTATTGTATTTCTTAACTTATTTTATTTTAGTCTTAAAACACTCAGTGTTAAGGGGACTTTAAACTATTATTAAAAAAGACGTTCAAAATTCAACAGCGACATGTCATAAAGGAATCAAACCGACTGGTCATCAGGTGTCGCGATCAAACGAGTCAGGCTTAATATAATTCAACAAACTGCTTTTTTAACCTAAATTTGGATTAATTTGATAAAAATTCATCAAAACAGAATATTTGCACAAATATAATTCTTTTCTTATGGTTCAAGTTTTTCTTGATCAATGGTGAATGAAGATTGAATAAGTACCTATAAAAAACAGGTTATTAAATAACATATATAAGCATTGGCTTATTTAAGCGTCACGACGGTGCTAGCTGGTTGTTACTACTAACTAAAACACAGCTGATAAACGTGTATTTGAATAATCATAGATGTTACAAAATATGCCTCCAACCCGTTACCTATTAACATCTACATCGTCGCTGATGTGTTGGCCGAGCTAGAAGTTTAAAGCCACTAGCGTGAATGCTAGGCCTGTCCAAACACCGAATCACTTGCCTCCATTGTGGCTAATGGCTTTTGCTTCTAGCCCTGTGAAGTTCAGCGGCTTCATAGAGAGCATCATGTGTAACCATGTTTCGTTGTTTTTATTTGTTTGGTAGACTGGTAGAGTAAACATCATTCAAAAAGTTGTAAGAAGTGTTTAAACAGCTTGGAACTATCAACAACAATGATTTTCATTAAGTATAGGTTTGTAGAATCTTTTTTTGGGTTTTTAGACTAAATAATTTAAAGTTTTACGTTGCTATCATTCCGTAATAAAGTCATTGCGAGAACTGCGTGCTAATTGTTTCAAACTATGAAAATTACTATCGTATCTATTATCTATCTCTTAGCTAAACATTAATATTTCAAATTACTACTTATTGTTTTATGTTAAAACTCTGCTTGGAATTGAAGCTAGAGCAAATAAAGGCATGCGCCTCGACACGGCAACCCATTGGCTGGCGTCCTTATTTATAGATTTAATTATTATAAGCTGACGCATAGTTAATGTTACAGTTTTAATCATACTTCCAAAGTTTGAACAAAACACTTTTAAATATTATTTTTTATAAATTTATAATTTCAAATTATAAGCTTTACTTAAACAAATATGGAAAAAAACCACTAGCCAATTTTCTTACTTATTGTACTTTAGCATCCTGTAGATTTCTGACTAAGATGGCTGCCATATAAATAAATACAACATTCAAATTATTATTATTGAATATTATCAAAAAGCATTTGGTGTTTGTATGTTAGCTGCAAGGTGTAAATTTGCTTGTTTTAATTTTTTGGATTTGTTCTTTGTGTTGAATTTGTTTTTTCATCGAGAAGAGTCGAACTCTGGAGTTCTCAGAACACATCTTGCCAGTTGCAGACAGTTAACAAAGAGTTTTATGACTGGTAGTTGTCAAAAGATCAATATTTGTGTCTGATTTCGAGAATATTTTTAACTTTTTCTTTCCTGTTATGAACGTAAAAGTTTCGACGGTCCTGAAACCCGTCGCGTATCGTTTTCAAATTAGTAAATGAATCAATCAATCCAACGAACGTAATCAACAATAACTAGTCAATTCATTTTTGCGCTGCCCTGATATATTTTAATATTTAGCTAACTAATCTGAGTAATTATTCTGCTCTGCTATTGTTATTGCTCTGAAGTAACTGTGACCACAGGTGTAAATCAGAGCAAGATTCAGATGAAATTGAATAACCAATTTGCATCTACTGACTTATTCTGGTCATTTATAATTCATATACACATATTTTTGAATGGGTTAGTGGTAGAAAATTAGGTATAGAATTAAGGTTAAATTTAAAATCAATTTAATTAGTTATTGAAGTTAAGCTCTAAACTTTATTTAATTACCATGCTATATCAATGCAAATATTATGAATAATGTTTCTTGCAAGAGAGTTACAATAAGTAATAAAATAAATGCCAAACTTTATTTTGTTGATTAAATTTTTAATGCAGTTGTTTTATTATTTAATTATTTTAAACATCAACTTAATTGAAAAATATGTATTTATTTTCAAGTTAAATTGGTTTGCTAATAATATTGTCACACTGGTTAAACCAAATGTAGTTCAGATAACTAACTTGGCTGGCATGAATAATGGCTTTATTATAGCTGAAAAATACGACGTTTTAAAATTAGTGAAATGTACAGCACCGAAGTGAAATTTTCTCTCGTATTGCACAATGTACTTTAGATTTAATCAAACGTATGACATACTGTAGTGGAATATATATTTAAGATGTAAAAAAGCTGAATTATTTTGTATTGGATTAATAATGTCAGTCTATTTATTAAACCTATATTTGTTTTAATGAAATGTTTTAGAAATTTGTACGAACTTTATAATGTATAACAATATTATATTTTAGATGGACCAAACTGCTGTTAAACTTGAGTCTTTGGAACGACCCGGGACCACGGATGTCCAGGTCATAGAAGCCTCTCAGATGATCGAAGCCAATCAAAATAATGGTCTTGTTGCTAGCCAGTTAGCTACTTCTGGTATCCAGTTGGTGCAAACCAACCAGACATCATCTGGTTCCCTGCCATGGGTTCTCCCTCCTCAGTATCAGATGATGTTACTCTCTCCTGGCATGTCTCCCAATATATTCAACAATGGCAATCTGCTGACTCTTCAAGATGGACATGTGCTCGTTACCCCTGTGTCAGACTCCGGTCAGCTTAGTGATGCTGCAGCACAAGCTCTCCAACAAACACAGGCCAGTTTAATGCCTCAGAAAACTGAATCAGAATTGGCCCAATCACAACAATCAGTCCTTGAATCTCAGGTTTTTGTTCAACTAAGTTTAAATAAATAGATACTTTGAAGTTATATATATATATATATATTATTATGTATTAAAATAATTAACTTGCTTAGCCTCAACCTCCTCAACAGCAAGCCACGCAAAAAGTTGAAAAGCCCAAACTACCTAAGAAACCTCTAAACACATACATGATGTTCAGCAAGGCTGTAAGTATTCTTCTTGTAGGGGTTTGTTTCTAATTTTTGTTCTGTTGTAATTGTTTTTTTTTTGGTTCTTTTCAGATTTGGCCCCAAGTGAAAGCTGCTAATTCTCATCTGAGTTCCGTGACTGAAATTGGGGCGATCGTCGGTGCCATATGGAGAGAGTTAGATGCCAGTCAGAAGCAGCAATACAATGAATATTTTATGAAAGATAAAGTTCGGACATTAAACTTACTTTTTTTTATTAGATAAACATCTTTCTTTAAAAATTCTAGTTAATACTGTTCAAATTTATTTCATCTGATATTATGTAAATGTGTTTTTTAACTAATCATTATGGTATGAGTCATATGTTATTATTAATCATATTATGTTGTGTATTAATTCCAGGAAAGGTATGAGAATGAACTGCGGGCTTATCGCCAAATGACAGGACTGAGTGAGACAGATTCCATCAAACCACCAAAACAAAAGAGATGCAAGGAGTCCAAATCTGTTCCGACAACCCAGGCAACTTGGCAGGCTGCAGCTACACAGCAGAACAACCAACACAGCAACAATTCAACTTCCATCCTCAACCAAGAAACGCTCAGGCAAGCGGCCGAGTCCCTCACTGCCGATCAGCTGCTTGCCCAGCAAGTCCTTGCTCAAGCTGGTCTATCTGCTGCTGGTGTTTCGTCAACAGGTCAGCTGCTTCTGGCAAACAGCGATGGAAGCATCAACATTGACAGCAACAACATCATCAACCTTTTGGCACTTCACTCTCAATCTCTTCAATTTTTTCCAGGAGTTCAATCTGCTAATAATTTAGGGTATTTTGTTTCTTTGGTTCATATAATGATGATGATAAAAGTTTTTTTTTCAATTTAGTTAATTTTTTTCATTTCAGTGGCGACAAACAGGTAGAAAACTTGGTGTCGAACATTATATCTACTGACCAGGCGTCTTGGTTGTGGCAACAGGCCAAGGTAGACGGACAAACAGACAGTGTACTTCAACAACAGACGACAAACGACTCGCAAAAGGATGGCGCGACCATCTATTACGACGAGCAGCAAAAACAGTTTTTCCTCAAGAGCGAGATCGGGACCAATTCGGTTGTTTCGGGTGCAAGCCTGGTGGGCAGCGTCGTCGGCCAGTCCCTACTGTCCTCGGGATCGACGCGGGAGCAGCTGGAAGCTGAACTGCAGCAGTTGAGAAGTGCCTTGTCTGAGAAGACTAGTCAAGTTCAGGCACTGAATTTAAAGCTAGACGAGGCTCGCCGCGTCATAGAACATTACCAGCTTCAGATGCAGCAGATTGCTGTCGAGGTAGCTGCCTGCAGTGAAAGTAATATCGTTGCGACAACAGCTGAAACCACTTCTGTTTCTACAACCAAATGATGATGATTTCATGTACTTTTCATTTTGTTGACCTGACCTTATACATAATCAATGATGGTAGCTTCTCTGAAATGAACAAAGTTGCACTGTATATATTATAATATTATGTTAACTTGATGAAATTTCAACGGGCTCCGACGCCCGAAGCTCTTCGGCTTCTCTTAGGCATCCCTGAACGCAGGATCAAAAAGCTGATCTTGGGAGACAGATGGGTACTAGAGGCAGCACATGTCCAGAATAGGAGATATTGTCTGATTGTTTCTATGATTGTTAAAGTGGTTGATGCACTTTTTTCCTTTCTATTACATGAAATTGTTAAAATTCTTATTTTTTTTATTTCCAACTTTAAAGACACTTGTTTCGACAGACTTTATTAAAAATTTAATAATATCCAGTGGATGCTGCTTATGTGGAACACAATCTTTTGATTTTATTTATTTAATTTTTTGTTATAAACGCTTTAGTACTGGTAACTCTGATCATGAGCGAGAGTGAAACATTCGTGTTTTCCTTGTGGCTTTTTCTTTATTTTATTTTTGTTGCTTCACAGGTTTGATGATAAAAAATGTGTAAAGAAAAAAAAAACATCAAAGCATCCTATCTTTCTGTCGAATTTGTTAAATTAGTTAATCGTTTCAGGGTTTTTGTTTCTTATAAGCTCCGTTCGTACGCCGACGTCTGCCGGATTTAATTTTTCTCTCGCCGTTGTTTTGGTTTTAGAGATTAGTATAATGGCGGACGTGCATTTTGATCATGACCACGAGCTATGTGCATTTTGACACAAATATATTTCCTTCGATGAATTGGTCGTGCTGCATGCTCTATCTATCGAGGTCAACTTCATTTCAGATCCATTCTTGGTTTATATGCTTTGTAAATATTTGTTTGGTAAATATTTTTATTTATCTTCGACGCAATTGTGGACGATCGAGTTGATCGTCGCCGTTTCCCACTCGGACGGGAAGATGTGTGGCGCTGTCACTTTGTCAAGCAAATTTTGAATGGTTTTGTGTGATTTATATCATTTTGTAGTATGGAGGACCATCTTTTCAGATTCTTTTTTCAATATTAATCTCTCCTTTGTTGTAAAATTGTTTTGAATAAAAAAAGACAAAAGTGTTGTTATATATATATTTATTCGATAATAATAATAATAATAATTAGAAGAAGTAGTCCACGATGTGAATCCATCCTGTCTTCTCATTTTCATTGATCTTGTGTCGTGAGCATGTCGTGTTAGTCTTGCATTCACAATAGTTTTTAGTCTTATATAGCAATGCTATTTTTGTATCTGTTTTATTTTTCTGTTACGTTTAAAAAGTTCTGTCAGTTATCGAATAGCTTGAAATAAATGTCAGCCCAGAGAAACGGATAGACTCCTAAATGGTATAAGAGGGTTCGAAACAGATTGCGTGAGGTGGTACCTTTTGTTCTTTGACACTTTGCCAAGCCACTACAATTGCTTTTATTTTTTTTTTAATAATAAACAAATTTTGTTTACAAGACTAGAAATGTGATGTTTAATTACTGTGCAGAAAAAAAAAAGAAAACCAAATCTTTTATAATAAATTATGTCAGTTCTGTTGGATGGTATGTAATGAAGGACCACTTGTAATTGGTTTTAGGAAATACGACAATTGTGTGATTGTTGTCTCCAGACGCGTACAATCCGTGTTCGTTGGCATACCATGCAACGGGACAGTCTGTGAAGCCGTGAATCGTAATGCTTACCCACGGGATGTCGCTGTTTGATTGTGAGCACCAATTCCTGCATATTATAAATAATAATTATTAACAAAACCATGCTTAAAAATCTGACATACATATTGTTAATTTTAACTGCGCAATGGTTGTGTATGCTGTAATTAGAAAGATATTTAATGCAGACATTGCTTTGATAATGATCTAAAACTACGTTAAATTGTGATTATAATCACAGCTCAGGAATTTCCTAGAAATTTTCTGCTCCATAAATAGAATTAATTATAAAGAAACGTCATATTAATAGTATTCACAGGTTCAAATGCATGTCAAACATACCTGAGCTCCTCAACAATCTTTGCTACTGTTTCTGATGTGAAAAACCCTCGTGCAGTGTACATCAAGCAGCTTGCTGGCGGAAGACAAGATTCAGGTGGCATCAACGTGTTTTCGTAACTGTCGGAACTTCCAAAAGAGCTGGTAGTTGAAAATTTTTCAAACTTGAAGGCTGAACTACAATAGAGACAGGAGAGAAAGATTGCATACACACACAAAAAACCACATTACCATCCGCAGGTCACTGCACCCAGCCACTCATAAAACAAGTCTGGTCCACTTCCGTTGAAGCAATTCTGGGGGGCTTCGGGATCGATTTTTGGCACTTGTAATTTTTTTAAGTTGTCATCATTTACAAGCAGTTTCCCAGTTTCGCATTTGTAGTTTTTCCCGATGAAGTAGTCCCGGATTGATTCGACGTTTATGTCATGACCTGGTTGGGTTTAAAGTTAATTTTTCAATTAATTGTAACATTTAAGAGTTATATTCTTTAACATATTCTTCACCACATCATACATTAACATTTAAGTTACATTCCTTATGTATGTATGAATGAAGAATAATTTTAATTTATCATGTCTATAAATTTATTAATATAATTTAATTTATGCATCATAAGCTTTAATGAAAAACATACTAGGAGGAACCCACGAAACTATTGCATCAAATCTCTGGGAGCAATTTGACAGGCACTTCTTGAGTCTTAAATATTTCTTTGAAGATGGTGTCAGATTCGCATCTTTTAGATCAAAGTGAACCACATATTTAAACCGAGTCTTTTTGTAATAATAGGACGGCTTGCCCTCCAGACCTAAGCCCTCATAATCGTCTTTGGTTGTGTTTAATACCAACAACCCTGAAATCATTAATGGGTTTTTATTATAAAACAGTTTTTAAAATAGGGTTTCAATTCTATTTAAATAAAAATAAACCCAACAAACCTGTTGGCAGCAAGCAAAAACAAAAGTCAACATCAATTAGTGTATTGATACTCATGATCATCAAGCTTCCTGAATTGTAAATATTGTATTTTTTAAGAAAAAGTGCATTGGTTTAACAAAACCATTTCATACTATCCAATTTAGAATAACTGCCATTATCATAAATGAATACTAATGAGATACCTCTTCTGACAAAAGCTTCCAAGAAATTAAATTCCACAATGGATTCAAGGGCAAGATTTTCTACAACATAGTAAGGATTTTCTTTGAAATAAGGAGAAATCTTCAAAGGAAGGTCACTGATACCAGGCATCAAAATTGAAACCTAAAAATTTTTTTTAATATAAATTTTAAATATAAAAAAAATAGGATTTAGTAAAAAATAATATCTAAGATGCCTAAACATAGTACCTAACTAGATGTCTATTTATTGATGGCAGTGGTGCAGCTAGTCAGTGTCTCGGTGCAAATATTTTTCTAGGCACCCCCCAACAACAAACTTTTTCAAACTGGTCTGAAAAGTATTGTTGACATACTTATCATACATATTAAGACAAATTTCCAATATTTAGCTCAGGGGTGCCCAATGAGCCTTTGCATCATGGATTAGTTTCTCTATTTTACTTCTAAGTGCTACATAACTTACTGATGGCAGGTTAAAAAATGTCAGATTCAATGTTGACGAAAATGATTAATTCAAATTTATATATAAAAAAACTCTATTTCAAGAATGTGGAAATTCTTCAGAGTTGAAAAAATTTAGAAATATATACTTTTGCAAAAAAAATCAGCATATAACTGATATAACAGACGGAAGCTATATGTGCAATGGCAAAAAGGGGGTTCAAAAGTTATGAGCCATTAATTAATCTAACCTAATCCAATCTTATTTTCCATAAAATAACTTAGTGTTTAAGAAATCCATACCACAAACATTATTAACATTTAATAAGTCAATAAGTGAATGACTTTCAAATAAAGTTCTAAGAAGCCCATATAAATATATTGGCATATATAGCCAGATGCTAGCTAGAGTAGAGTAGAGGAGTAGTAGTGTTAAAGTTAAAAGTCGGTAATAAAACAGTATTAAAATTAATTGGCAAACATACAGAATGATTAAAATGGTGGTTTCTGACAAGTTGCATATGTTTGTCTCTTTCGCTGTCATCATCGCGATTAGAATTATTAGATGTAAAAAACATGAGTTTCTGTCGGCAGGCGTCCGATCTCTCCATTGATTATAATTAAAATGCGGATTGCCAAGCCGATTTTTCGAAAGTCAAACGCGCTTTTCGTAACGAGTAGTGAGATTTATATTTATTACTTTTTAGCACAACTAATCAACTAATGGTTGTTCTATGTGTAATATGTTTTTATTTTATTGTACATAAATTGAATATTAAATTGTTAAAGTTTTGGGTTTAATAATTTTTGTCATTTTTTATAAAATATTTTTGAAAAAAAAATGCAAAATTAAATTGAATTAAATAATATTAAGATCTGTTTTAATTAAATTTAAGTTTTATTTTTTGTTTACCTACCGTTTCTTAAGAAAAGAGATGTAAATAAACAACTGAAGGTGTGGAGAGTGGACTTTCGTTGTGGGATTTTTGTTTGCCTACTGCAATTTATACAAATTCAAAATATAAAGTAAATTATTTAATTTAATTTAAATATGTATTACTGATATCGATTGTATGTGGGACGTATTAATAATATTTGGCTAATTTGACAGTTAAAAAGTTAAAACGAAAACGTCGTGAATTTATTTTATATCTGAATATTATTATCTATAGGTTTACTTTTACATTTTATTAAATTTTTAATCAATTTGATTTCACCTTCTATACATTTATAGAAATTATCACAGTCAAAAACCAGCTTGAAAGTAATGACTGCGTGCAGTAATCGAGGTGGTGGTAGTTGTAGAAAACATAATAATTTTAAAAAAAAAATTTCTCAACACTACTATAAGATAAAAACATACAATTTTCACTAATTTCATACATTCTAGTTATTTCTAACACAAACTGTAGGATTAAATTAAATGGTTTTTAAAACATAATTTTGGTAAATAAATGATTGACAAGCAAAACAGGACAAAAACATTATTTCATGATGTCATAAAAGTAATAAACTGATAGAAGTGACATCACATCGAACTAAGTTTATGTAGGTTAAATGTCAGTAGCTGTTGAGAAATCTAGTTATAGTGTGGCCAGATAGGTAGGATTTATAAACCAGTGTAACTATATCATAGTTATTGTAACAATATAGCATCTTCAAAATACTTGGTTCAAGACAACATACTTGATGTCAATAACAAAGAAAGGGAGAGTGAATTTAATTACCTTTAGAGAATAGAATGAATAGATGCTGTGCCATTTTTTTAAGCAAAAATCTCAAAAGAGAACTGAAATTCTGAAATGCATGAAACTATTTTTTTACAGAATGTTTTTTTTTATAATTACAATTAATATATTTAAAGGTTTTCTGCCAGGGGTTTGGGTTTGTAATTGAATGTATTTTTATGCATGTGTTTAAAAAATGTATGTAAATATCATATCAATTTCATTAAAATCATGGTTTTATTTGAAAATTAAAATTTTTCATTTGGCTATATAATAAAAGCTTTATTGTTTAGATGTAAGAACACTTTGTTTTCAGAAGAGTTTTGATTTTTTTAATCAAAATGCTATTAGATAGAAAACGTCAAAAGATGAAGTGATATATGATAGATTGTAACATAATACCAAACATAGTTTCTCATTTATCAACATCAAGCTTGATTTTTAGTTGAGCAGCATCGATAAATAAAATAATATTTTTGTTTACATTTAATCATAGTTATTTATTTGTTTTCATCCGTAGACCAATGAAAGTGACCATTTGTTTTGATGACGCAAAAGTCGTTGTGCCTTGCGGGGATGGTTCCAATTTGGTTCAGTACTTGATTAATGAAGCATTCACAAGGTACAAAAAGGTTGCATCAAAGGTAATCTGTGATGATCTATATGTGTTATAATTATTATACAGCAGTTACAAAATTAATTTATAAAATAAAATATAAATATAAAAAATAAAATATAAAAAATAAAATATAAATATAAAAAATAAAATATAAATATAAAAAATAAAATATAAATAAAATATATATTTGTTCAACTATTTTTATTTAGAGTTTATTTGTAAGTTCAAATGTTTCAGAAGAAAGTTTTGAATGATTTGGATGTTGAAGATTTGAAGTTGAATTTAAAAGATGGAGGAATATTGGATCCGGATGATAAAATTATTGATGTAATTGAAGACAAAGAACTTGTGAGTCATGCATTGTCATTAGCATTTGATCTGTTTTGACTTGAAAAAGATCTTCCAGCTGTTAAATTATTTTGTAATTTTTTTTCCAAAAATTATTCAACAGATTTTAGCTGTGTTTCAAAACAGAAATTCTGGAATATCGGCCGTCACTGATTTCATGGGTTCTTTTGAAGCTGCAAGCTCTTTCAGAAACAGTTCAAATTTTAATAAAAATTTAATAACAAGAAATAAAATAGAAAATAACCAAATTGATGACGAAATCGATGATGATCAGAGTTTTTGCAAGGAATCAGTTTCGGAAGATGGTTATTGTATGATCACTGATGATGATCTTCAGATAGGTTTTTTTCTTTTTGTGTTTTTTAGAAATTAATTGTTGTTTTTTATTGCAGGTTATTATTTTAAATTAATTTCATTCTATTTTCTTTTAAGATTCAAAGCTCAGAGTTAGACAGTGTAGCGATACGACTGTGGTTAATTCAGAATCGGATCCGTCTCGATTAAATGATCTTCCTTACGATAGTTCAAGGGTTGTTTAATGCTTTCATTAATGAAAAACAGTTTATAAAAGGGCAAATTCTTTAATAAAGTTTTTATTTTTATTTTTTTTATAGGATTGGAACAGAGAAAGATCCGAAAATAAATTAGTTGACAAAACTAATCAAATGAATGTAACTAAGGAGCACTCTAACCGACCTACTTTGTATGTTTTTTTTATTAATTTGTGTTGTATCATTGTTTTTTATCTGTTGGTATTTGTAGTTTTTGGTGATAAACAATGTTTATAATTGACATTGGTCTGTCTAGTGGTTTAGACACCGGCTTGGATATCTGGAGTACCCGAGTTTGATTCCAGGTTTGGGCATGTAATTTCCTCGAGCAAGAAATTAACTCGCATGTGCTCACATCAACTCTGCATTTCATTTTTTAGTGGTCGATAAATGAGTACCAACTTTGGTTGTGGTTAAAGTCCTTCGTGCGCTTGTGGAGCCAGCGTGTAGTATGTGGGGCTGCCGACGGCGCTTTAAATACTGCATATGCTTGTATTATAATCTGCAAGGTGCCAACATTGTAAAGTGCCTTTTAGGTAACATTTTTTATTCACGGCTCTATATAAATTAGACCATTGCTGAATTAGATAATTAGCCGATTGGTCATTTAAATTTAATATTAAATAGATTTTAGATGTTGTTTTGTGAGTGATTGATCAAATAAATTGCATATTGCATCAGTTTTGCTTGTGTGGATAAATCCCAATAGACCAGGCATGCATGATTCATAGGAATGTGTACACACCTGGTGCATGTACATTTAAACAGATATGGTAATTTGATCTGACTTGAAAGCTGCTTAAATATAGTGATTTTAGATACAAAAGGATGTATTGATTTTTGTCAATGAACAGATTGTATTAAACAAACTAACTGTTTGTGTTTAGTAGTATGTAAGATATAATTTGCTTACAATCAAGTCAGTGTACATTGGATTTGTGAAGTGTCTATTAATCGGGTCACACAGTGCTTTAATACAAACTTTATTTACTTTTTGAATTGCAGTCAGTTGGATTCTATAGAATTAGTCACATTAAAGAATGACTTCCAAGAGTTGGGAATACATGTCATGCCTGAATACGATGATAAACAAGAGTAAGTCTTACACTTACACACACACACACTCACACGTACATCCACACATACATATAATTCCATCAATCTTTTATTACAAATAACAGACCAAACACAGCATATTCAACCAATTGGCATTAACACCTTAAAACCATGTATATATGATTCATTATTTTAATAATTTAGATGAAATTTATTTAAAAAATTTAATTACTATAATAGAAATTAATATGATGGGATTATAAATATTGCTTTTCCACATATTTTTAAGATGTTAATGCCAATTGGATGAATGTGCTGGGTTTGGTCTGTTATTTAATAAAAGGTTGATTGAGTGGTTTTATTGTAATTTATAAATTATAATTAATTGCACAAATTTGCAGTTATTTCTTTTCTTATTAATGAAATCCACCACACTGAGAATCATAATTTTTTTTAATGATTAATAGCATTAAATTTTTTTTGGTGGGAAGTTATTAAAAAAATTTTTTTGAGTAACTCAACATTATCATAAGGACGATGGTGATGATGATTATGATGGTGGTAATGATGATGATGATGATGATGATGATGATGATGAAAATAATGGTGGCAATCTTAGGCAACTATAAATGGCTGCCTTGCAAGGACACATTCTCTTCTTTGGCATAGCGATAAAGCATTCGCCTGTCGATCGTTAGGACTGCGGTTCGAGCCTCACCGGCGTCACCAGCGTAACTCTCTTAAGCAAGGAGTTCACTTGCATTGCTAAAGGGGTAGGTGCCTATAAATGTGTGTCTTGCAAGAACCTGTTCTTGTCTTTGAGCAAGACTGGGTTAGTGCCTACTGATCCCAGGACAACTGATCCCAGGACAACTGATCCCAGGACAACTGATCCCAGTACAACTGATCCCAGGACAACTGATCCCAGGACAACTGATCCCAGTACAACTGATCCCACGGACAACTGATCCCACGGACAACTGATCCCATGGACAACTGATCCCATAGACAACTGATCCCATAGACATAAGCAACTCATTTTTTAACTCATTTTTTGACGACAATGGTGGTGGTGATGATGCTTACGTAGCCAGCTTACTATGGCTGGCTGCATACGACAACGGTGGTGGTGATAATGATACTGGCTACTCCAGTTAGTAAACGGAGAAATAATATTTAGTATAAGCGCACGAGGGCACGATACACAGTCGAAATGAAATTGACAAGTTCGTATTACTTTTCATCGTTTCACTCCTTTCTGCGTGAAGTTCATAATGAGAAATGGAACCGTGCCAATCCAAAAATAATAGAGTTTAGCTCATTTCAGAAGTTGTTTTTTTCGAAGATATGAATTAAATGAATTAATGAAGACACTCCAACATTAATTCTTATCGGCTTATTTAGGAGTCCATGACTAGGACCATCACTACAGCATCCAAACATACTCATACATACATACATACATACACACACACACACACATACATACATACATACATACATACATACATACATACATACATACATACATACATACATATATACATACATACATACATACATACATACATACATACATACATACATACATACATACATACATACATACATACATACATACATACATACATACATACATAAATACACACACACACACACATACATACATACATACATACATACATACATACATACATACATACATACATACATACATACATACACATACATTCGTAAAAACAAACAGAAATCGGAAATTATGTATGTTAATATCAGTTTATTGATTGCAGAAACAGTGAAATATAAAATGATGCAAATATGGGATCAGTTGTCTATGGGATCAGTTGTCTATGGGATCAGTTGTCCATGGGATCAGTTGTGCGTGGGATCAGTTGTCCCGGGATCAGTTGTCCTGGGATCAGTTGTCCTGGGGTCAGTAGTCCTGGGATCAGTAGTCCTGGGATCAGTTGTCCTGGGATCAGTTGCGATGATCCCGAGCAAGACTTGTCTTGGAAAAGGATTGTGCTAAATGTTAAAAAACAAATTAATGATGAAGATTGATTATAACAGAAATAATACTTGAATGATCAACAGTCTCACAGGGATGAGGATACGTTCGGTAGAGAATGGAAGTGTTGTACATAAAGATGGTAGAATGAAATGCGGTGATCTCATAATTGAAATTAATAACATCAGCCTTTTCAAAGTGGATTTCTCTACGTAAGTATTTATTCTGAGTTTTTGAATGCTTATTATTGATTTTCAATCAATAAACTAGAAGATAATTAGCAGTTTTTTATTATTTGTGACTAACTTTGTCAGTTTTCGACATCTAACTCCACCCCTCTGATGTCATATATAATTAAAATCAATAATTATATGCATTCTCGAATTTTAAACTAGTAAATTATCAACAAGAGAAATAAATTATATATATTTCATTTTTTTATAATAATTCGTGTAATAAAGTAATTATCTTTTAAAATTTTAGAGCACAAGAAATATTAAAGTCTGAACTTGAACGCACAGGATCAGATTTGTACTTGAAAGTCATCCACAGAGGTTTGTAATTCATTTTATGATGTTTCCCTTCGCTTAATTTTTTTCAAGTTTTTTTTTAAATTCTGTTTGTTTTTTTTCAGGCATGAATTCAGAAGAAGACAAAGAACAAGAAGTAATTCAGTCGAGTTTTTGTTATTTTTAATTAACTTGAATCTTATTATAATTTTCAAAAGAATTATTCTGTATTGCTTGTACTTAAAAGTTTTTGTGTTTGAAGCACACATCTGTATGCCTGTTTTGTCATCTATTTAATTGCCTTTGAAAGTTGCATACAATTGTGTTGTGTTTACAACTGCTAAAATTTATTACGATCCAACATTCTTAACGGTCGATCGGTCGATATTTACTGCTTTATCTTGTGTGGTTTTATTTTTGTCTTGTTTTACAAAACTTTAAATAAATGATTTTTTATTATTGGTTTTTCTAATGGTAAAAACATTTTTCTTTAGAATTAGAACCCTTCAAATTTCTATACAACTTTACATCATTTTAGAACTTGACAATAGACTGTACAGCTTTATTATTATTATTATTATTATTTTACATTATTAACATTTTTTTATATTAATTCTCATGATTTAATTTTTCACTTCTGCATTTACACTTATCTCAGAAAGAAGGCATGAAATACTTCATACGATGTTTTATTAATATGCGACCTGAATCTGATTAGAATTAAAAAATAGAACAAAACTAAAAACATTCAATGAAGGATAATCAACTCGATATTGTTTATGTTTGCAGATGACTCAGCTGATCAATGGAAACTTTTCACAAAACGATATTCCACGTGAGATTGAGTATGCAGAAACGTGAGCTTGATTAGTTCCTGTTGTTTTTATCTTTGTTGTTAACTGTTGTTGGTTTTATAGTTATTTGTATATATATATTATTTATCTAATTAGAAAAAACATTGATGATTTATGTTTTTTGCGTGTTTAGGAACAAGCTTAATGACTCAGCAGATAAGCAGCATGGCCTCCAAGGTTTTTTTATATTATATTTTTCAAACGTATTATTTTTTATTTATTTTTTTAATTGTTATAAATTATAAATAAGAATTTATAATTAGCAATGTCTCTTGAATTATATCAACAGGATCATACGAAGTTTTAAAGCCTGCTGCACTTTCAGTGAGATCTTCATCGCTTAATGATCTACTTGATGAGAATCAGAGTCTCAGTCTTCAGCATAAACTCTATCACAGCCATCACCAACTTGATCACGATGATGTCTTTGTGGAAGATGACAGTGCAGATGATGACGACATGTACAACAGATTTATCAAAGAATTTTCTCCTAACTTGGGAAGAATGATGAAGACGAACGCTTACAACAGTTTGAATAGAGCCGTCGATAAATCTGTGGATTGCGAAAACTTGTATGAAAGTGAAAAGTCGAGAGGTTAAATAATGTTTTTGCTTTTCTTTTGATATTCAGAAATGTTTGGCTTTCAGAAGTCCTTTACTTTACAGATATGATTTTACACACTATAGATTCTATTGACATTATTTTATAAGATATGCCAAAGTTTCTGTCTTGTTGTTTTAATAGCAGGCTACTTACTTATTCTGCTACAAAATTCTCCCAATGACATTTTTAATGTTTAATGTTTCTGTTTATTATTTATAATGAAAAATAATTTCTTAAGATCTTCAGCAGTTGCAATCGACAAAACATCAATCTCCTGCTTCTAAAAAAACACACTGGTGGTCAAAGTAGGTTTAATTTATTTAAATTTATTTAATTTATTTAATTTATTTAATTTATTTAATTAATTTATTTAAATTTCATGTGTTTAAAGGCACGGCGGTGTAGTGGTAAAGTTTTGTTTATGCTGGAGGTTCAATTCTTGTGCAGAAAGGATTGCACATCGCATAAGTCCCTTGGGCAAGGTGTTCACTTTTATGGCTCAAGTCAATTCAGCTCTTCATAAGTCTGTTGTCAGCTAGGTAATAATAAGGTGTGGCATTGGGGAGTCAGGTCCATCCCTATCTGCTGTGTCCTCGAACCTCTGAAACTATACTACTGCTGCTTCTAATTGACATTATTATATATCTTTTTTAGTTTAATTAAGATCTTTTTGACAAAGAAAATTTTTGATGAAAATATATGTCTCTGTCCATATTTATGGGAAGCCATTCTTCTTCTTCTTTGATAACATTGCCTTCCGATGAGATTTGAAGATTTCCTTGCTTCATGCTTTTATAGTTCAATGTTCTGCAGCCTTCGAAAATGTACTACAGAAAGTTGATTAGCTTATTGAGCTACTGCTAGAATGAAAAAATTTTGAATGCACAATATTAATTTTTATGTTTTTTTTTCAATTTGAATTAAAATTATTTAAATAACGGCGAAAATAAAGTTTTAAACAAATTTAAATAATTTTATTTTTTCTCCATAAGCACTGCAACCATAAAACTTAACAATTTTAAAATTGAAAAATAAATAGAAATACAAAACTTTGTTTTTAATCAAGATTAAAGTTTAACAAAAAAGACAAAAACAAAGATAAGAAAATCGTTTCAATGAAAGATGAATTCTCTCAAACGTCGTTCAAAACATCGACTGAAGTCAAGTCGGTGGCGGCAAAGCAGCACAAATCTTCTGCTAAACACACAACTTCATTGTCACCACCGTTTTCTGTTCATGAAAACAAAAAGAAAAATAAAAATGAAGCAAAAAATAACAAGAAAAAGAATGAAGACATCAACAACAACAATTCCAATAAAAATAATCTAAATGAAAAAAACCGGTAAGATACGCAAAAAAACTATTTTTTTTTAATAATTTTTTTTAAAAAGATATGTTTTTTAGTATATTTTTTGAGAAAATCTTATTTTAAATTTGCAAATATTGAATTTCTACAAGGATCAATCATGCCTCATTGATAGACATCAGCCCAGCAAGCATTAATCTTTTACCTCAAACTCAAATAGTAAAGCAATCAAACAATGTACTTGAAGTTCAGCAGTCAAAAGTTCAAAAACGGAAAGAGCTTATTGCTGAACCCGTTAAGTTTCGCGAGAAAGCCGTTCTTGAAGAGTTAAAACAGAAAATAGAAAGTAATGGAAATAACGTAGAACGTAGAAGTCAAAGTGCCAATAGAAGTGGTCCTGCAACTTTCAATATCGAGGGAAATTCTGCACAAGATCGCCATCACAGTCCATTTCCGGAAAGGAGAGATATCCATAATGACGATTCGTATTTTGAATCTCAATTATCTCCATCTTTTTACAAGAGTTACGACAACATCTCCTCTCAACCTTTTCGGAACGACTACAATCATCACGATTACCATCAACATGATCAACAATATGATCATTATGGACCTTTGAACAAGAAACATCCCAACGTTGGGAATCGTGGAATTTCTCATTATCTTAAAAACGCTGACAACAACATTGGTGATGGTAATAACAACATTAATGACAGTTTCAACAAAATTAGTAACAGCAACAGCAAAATTAGTAGCAACAACATTGATCTAAGCAACACCAGGAGATACGACAATGCATATGATGGCAGTCCAAATTACAATGGATACAACTCGCCACATACAAATCGAGCCAACCCACCACATCTCTCCCCACTTGTTGCTCCTAAGCCTCTAGTTCGCAATAATCACCGTCCTTTATCCGTCCATGGTTCTATTCACGATGGCCATAATTTTCAGTCGCAGCGATCCAATCCTGCTCTTGCAAGACCGTCAGATGACAGGATACAACCGGAAGAATTTGTAGGATACCCACAAAATTATTCTAATATTGAATACCGTGGACCTGTTTTTCAAAATATACCGACCCACATTCATAATACAAACCACCGAACCGACTTGAAGTTAGTAAATGTTTTGTGTTTTTTGTTAATTCAGGTGAAACTTGGCCTATAGGGATATATTAGTTATATTCTTATTATATTCTAATAATTATATAATTAAAATATTAGAGATGCTCATAATTAAAACTGAATTAGTAAAAATCAAGTATTTAAAAAATTAAATAATTTTTCAAGGAGCTCAAATCATGAACGATCATCTTATTACAATTCCTCATACAATGTGAGTGACAATGGCAATTCCCAACACATGACCGATGATTCTGTTCTTCAACAACATGGTATTCTCCAATCTCTGGAAACAAGTCATTTTCAAAATCCCAGTGCCTTTGTTAGTTTTGTTATCTCTCTCTTTTTCTTGAGTTTTTTGTAATTGATTGTTTGTTAGGCTATTTCTATTAGTTGATATGTTTAAACATTAATGGCTGTTAAATTTTAAATCATTGTGAATGAATCTGCAGTACCGGCCATCTAAAACAGTACTACAGACTCAACCTCATCAGCCACCTCTTCAACTGCAACATTATCCGCAGGAGAGCAACATTCGTCAGAGTCAACACCATTCGCCACAAAGGAGATACCAGGGACTTCTTCAGTGTGAGCCCTCAAATCAAATTAAATACATTAAAGAGCCTCAGCATCGTATTCAGCAAGCACTCCACAATCCCAACAAATCTCAACAAAACAATCAACATTATTCAAACAACAACAACAATTTTCAACAAAAACAAGCTCAGCCGTCACAACAACATCAACCATGGCAGCAACAACAACCTCAGTCATGGCCACAGCAGAGAGAACAGCAACTCTCGTGGCAACAACAACAACAGCCACTACAACCTCCTTTTTTAGCTGAGAACTTAGCTTTTGAAAGAAGCAATGCTCGAAATGAAATCCCTAGAAACCAACTTATTTACAAGAGTCAGCAATTACAGAAGACTCAGAATCTGCCAAAGGAGTTTTATCATGAAAGGCAATCCAGCGATTTGACAGGTTACAGCCGTAGGAAGCAGCAAACGGCTCCCTCCGAAAGTACAGAGGCGATGATGCAGAGGTATTACAGTTAACTGATGAATTTATGCTGAAGTGATCTGTTATTTTCATATCTCAAAGAAATATGCTGGTGCTTATGTTTAAGTGATTCGTAATCAAAATATGCAGCAAATACAGTCTTATTTTTATTTTTGTATTTACAATTTTACAAGAGTTATTATTTCATTTTTTGTACCTAAGTGTTGCCGATTTAATTGTTGTATTGTTTTATTTAGTAATCATTGATTCATGCTATTTTTTTTATTAATTTTTGTGTATTTTGTTTGCCAATTCGAGTTAGTTATTATTTTTTTAATTTTTGTAAAGTGATATTTCTGAATCCTTGAATGAGGGGCACAATGAACTTAAATCTTGAGTTTTTTAGACATATTTTGTGTGATTGTGTGTTGTTTACATTAAAGATTATAACTCATAACAATCATATTTAAATATCTTTTTTGTTTAATATTTGTTGTTTTTCTCGTTAATATATTTTTTATGTTGAAATTTTAAGGCATTGTGTGAATAACTTTACTTGAAATTTATGAGTTACTTACTGTTGACTGATGACTAATTTTCGTGGATTGTGCTTTTTTGTAACCTTTTTATATTGACTTGATTATCAATTCATGACTGACTGTTTTCCAGCTGTTTGGAACATTTTTGTTCACTTTCTTTTGTATTTTTAATTTTTAGTTACCTATTTTGCTTGGTTTCTTTTGAATAAGTTTAAAAAATTAATCTTATTGTTTTGCAATATAATTTGTCTGAATATCATAATTGTATGTATTTTAAAAACAATGATTGTGAAAATTATAATGTAAGATGTTTTGACAAATTCAAGAATAGATGACTATAAGTTTCATTGGCGAATCCAAGGGTGGCAACCAAGACATGGTCCCCCTTTGTCAAATTGCAGGGGGCAAATCCAGGCAATATAATTCAGCGAGTTGAGAGAGGGAGTAAGAAATGGAAGAGGTCGAAAGAAAAACAAGAGTGAAATGAGATGCTTAAGAACGTAGCAGAGGGTTAGGCTGTACGCATTAAGGGGGATATTGTCAGGGAAGATAATGTCCGGTTATTAGGTGATATCATCAATTAATGTGAATATTCACATGTTCTTTTACATGTCCCAAATGAGAACGAGTTTATCCGCTAATATTTAATACTAGAGATATCTCGTCAAAAATGACGGATTTTTTTAAATTTTATTTTAGGATTGCAGCGCCACCTTTTATTTACCTTACTTAAATTATATAAAAAGTTATTTATTAATGTTATATATAAATTAATTTACCATAGATAGCAGATCGTCACATAAAAACGTCTTACACAGACATGGGCTATTATCTACATACATAATTTCCTATGTATGTGTGTATGTATGTATGTATGTATGTATGTATGTATGTATGTATGTATGTATGTATGTATGTATGTATGAATGTATTTGTGTATGTATGTAGGTATGTATGTATGTATGTGTAAACGTAGAGGAATATGCTTTCTAGCGATTCGTAACGTTAAAGTCGAAGTTATTTATAACACAATATTTCTCGAATTTATTTCTAACTTAATTATTCTTCCTTGAATATAATCTTTTAACTGGACTCAAAAAACTGAATTATCTCACTTTGTAGAATTTCGCACGGTTCTAACAAATCTTTTGTTAATTCCAATTTCTCTCTGCAGCACGTCTTTTCAAACTTTTATTATCTTCTCGAACACTCAACTTTTAACACACTGTCTAAATTCTCAAAATTCATGCACAAATAATATTTCTTATCTTAATATTAAAAATCCGGAAAAAGATATATATATATATAAATATATACATATATACATACACATATATATATATATATATATATATATATATATATATATATATATATATATATATATATATATATATATATATATATATATATATATATATATATATATATATATATATATATATATATATATATATACATATATATAAATTCCTAGATAAAAAAATAATAAACACACACACGTACACACATACATATATATAAAAATATATATATATATGACTTATTGTTTCGACATATCCAATCATAATAAAATGCACACATAATAAAATAAAATAAACAAATATTATGAAAAATACGTAAGATGAATCATCTTCATCTTACATATCCCCCCTCTTCGAAAAAAGAAACGCGTCAGTGTTTCTTGATTACATCGTCACTCTCTTTACAACTAAGAAAGTCAGCACCGATGTTCTCCTTGCCTTTGAAATAGTTTCCTTTCAACTTATTCTCAATCTCTATCTCTCTGCGTGCTGTGTCAACAGGGCGGGCATCTCCGAAGATTGCCGAATTCAACTTTCCAACTTTCCCCACCCCTCCATGTTGGCCTCTAGGCAGAAGATTGAGCCTTGGTCTTTCTTTTGGCGGATTCAAAGCTTGAACTTTTGCCTCAACTTTATTTCCTACCTTTGAAATGGCAGACGTGTTTCTTTCCTTGCTTTGATACAGCTCCGAGTTAGCCGACGATTTTCTATAATTTACCCAAACATTCCTCTGAGTGCTGTCGTAGTTGGAAGCGGATTTCTGTGGTTTCCGACCAAAGCGTTTTCCTGCAGCCATTGCATCAAAACCTCTTACTCCTTCAACATTTCCCAGCACGAGATCGCAAAGTAGGTTTTTCATGCATACCACCTCTCTGGTTCCTCTGAACCAGTCTGTTTTGATTTTTACCACTGCTGTTGGGGCTACCCGAACTGTGCCGTCGATCAAAACACAAGGTCTTGTTCTTCCGGTCATCTGACGCGGGTGCACTAATGATTCCTTTACCATTATGGCAGTGCAGCCTGTGTCCCTCAAAACCCTCACCGGTTTTCTGTTCACAAACCCTCTGGTTAATTTAAACTTTTCTCCTGAGTGAAAACAACCATCCGCTATTACCGGTGAAGAGCATCCACATTTTAATTGGACCTCATTCAATTTACCATCCAACACCATGACCGCGCATGCATTCACTACTCCAGAATCTTTGCATGGTGGTGTCAAGTTGGCTTCTCTACGCGCTTGGCACATGACTGGAGTTGCTTGAGTGCCTTGACTGTAGTCCCTCGCGATCTGTCCAGCGTGATGACAATCCTTTGCCATATGGCCCAGCTTATTGCAATTGTAACAGCGTGGTCCAACCATTCCCGAGTCAGAGTCTGGTTGACCACGATTTCCGCTAATCCTGCTTGCGTTCTCGACCTTTGCCAAGCTTTTGACTGGGTGAGCTTGATTGTACTTGTTGACCCAGCGACTCAACTCATTGACGTCACCGCTTTCTTTCTCCAACAAATACTCAGCCATTCCCGACGGACACTTTCCAAAGAACTGCTCTTTTAGAAACAAAAACAAATAGTTTTTTGTACCCGCGAGATCCACCCAGCGCCTGAGGTAACTATCTAGTCGCACCAGATACTGTTCCCAAGTCTCCTCTGGTTCAAGCTTTGACTCTCGAAACTTTATGCGGTAGTCTTCTGCCGACTTCCCAAAACGGCGAAGAAGTGCCTCTTTTACCGACTCGTAATCCTGCATCTGACTCTCGCTGAGTTGGCCAAACACTTCCAATGTCTTAGCACTGAGCAAGGAACCCAGAAGCATTCCCCAACCCTTTTTTGGATGATCATTTGCCGTGGCCAATGCCTCAAAACGGAGCAGAAAAGCGTCCACGTCGTCACCTTCCGAGAACTTTGGATATGGAATCTTTGTTACCTCTACCTTTGGCTCTTTTTTCGTTAGGGCCTCTAATTCCAGCTTTTTCAATTCCAATTCATGCTGGCGTTGTTCGCGCTCACGTAGAAGTTGAAGTTCTCGTTCTTCTTTAGCTTGTTGAAGTTGGAGTTCTCGTTCTTCTTTAGCTTCTTGAGTCTTCTTCTCTTCGTGTTCACGTTCCTGTTGAGCCCTTTTTTCTTCCCGCTCTTTTTGTCGCTCGGCCCGCTCTCGACAGTCTTCGACATACTTCAGCAGCACCCCACCAGAAAAGCCAAGCTTCTCTCCGTTTGCTATATATTCAGCATCAGTGGACATCTTTACCGAATCAAAAAAAAATTCGGTCACTTGTGATCAAATAACTTCAGAAAAATATATTTACGGATGAAAATGCGTAAATACGTCGGGGTCACCAATGTAAACGTAGAGGAATATGCTTTCTAGCGATTCGTAACGTTAAAGTCGAAGTTATTTATAACACAATATTTCTCGAATTTATTTCTAACTTAATTATTCTTCCTTGAATATAATCTTTTAACTGGACTCAAAAAACTGAATTATCTCACTTTGTAGAATTTCGCACGGTTCTAACAAATCTTTTGTTAATTCCAATTTCTCTCTGCAGCACGTCTTTTCAAACTTTTATTATCTTCTCGAACACTCAACTTTTAACACACTGTCTAAATTCTCAAAATTCATGCACAAATAATATTTCTTATCTTAATATTAAAAATCCGGAAAAGATATATATATATATATATATATATATATACATACACATATATATATATATATACATATATATATATATATATATATATATATATATATATATATATATACATATATATATATATAAATTCCTAGATAAAAAAATAATAAACACACACACGTACACACATACATATATATAAAAACATATATATATATATGACTTATTGTTTCGACATATCCAATCATAATAAAATGCACACATAATAAAATAAAATAAACAAATATTATGAAAAATACGTAAGATGAATCATCTTCATCTTACAGTATGTATGTATGTATGTATGTATGTATGTATGTATGTATGTATGTATGTATGTATGTATGTATGTATGTATGTATGTATGTATGTATGTATGTATGTATGTATGTATGTATGTATGTATGTATGTATGTATGTATGTATGTATGTATGTATGTATGTATGTATGTATGTATGTATGTATGTATGTATGTATGTATGTATGTATGTATGTATGTATGTATGTATGTATGTATGTATGTATGTATGTATGTATGTATGTATGTATGTATGTATGTATGTATGTATGTATGTATGTATGTATGTATGTATGTATGTATGTATGTATGTATGTATGTATGTATGTATGTATGTATGTATGTATGTATGTATGTATGTATGTATGTATGTATGTATGTATGAATGTATGTGTGTATGTATGTATGTATGTATGTATGTATGTATGTATGTATGTATGTATGTATGTATGTATGTATGTATGTATGTATGTATGTATGTATGTATGTATGTATGTATGTATGTATGTATGTATGTATGTATGTATGTATGTATGTATGTATGTATGTATGTATGTATGTATGTATGTATGTATGTATGTATGTATGTATGTATGTATGTATGTATGTATGTATGTATGTATGTATGTATGTATGTATGTATGTATGTATGTATGTATGTATGTATGTATGTATGTATGTATGTATGTATGTATGTATGTATGTATGTATGTATGTTAGCAGGGACGTAAATTCAGCATTTTCCAGGGGGGAGGCAAAATTTTTCCGCCGTTATATAGCTTACTGACAGGGTTACCCGGTGATGCCAGGGTATTTTTTGCTTAGTTTTTTCTCTTTTTTGCTAATAAAACATCAAATAAATAACACATTTTTTTTAATTTTTCAAACTTTTCTCATCAATGAAGTCTACCTGCATGCCAAATTTTGTTTAGATTGCTCCTGCGGCATGAATGTGATAAAAGAATGCTCTATATAAATACCTAGGTAAAAATAGGGAGGGGTGGAGAGATGCACCCCCCCAGAGTATTAATTGATATTTTTTGGGTATAATACCTGGTTTTTGGAAAATGACCGTAGCTTTTTGAAAGGAGAAAAAAATTGGAGAAATACTTATGACTACCCCTAACCGGTCATCAGTTTTTTTTAAGAGAATGTGAAAATTTTTGAATGCAGCCCTCAGAAATGTCTGGATACGCCACTGGCTATAATGGGCGTTAATGATTTAATTGTATTGCAGAGGCAAGTACAGGACTAGTAAACAAATGTCCAAATTGGGGTGTGTAGAATTTTGTTTTATTTTTGTGCAATAAATATTATATTTTTGATGTAGACAGCTGTGAGGGAATCAACATTGTATCAATACCACTAATAGGGTAAGGTTCCACGAGTTCGCTGATTGTATTTTGGCACAGAAAACGGTTAAACTTTGGACCAACGCTGATACATAATTTATTACTCCGCATTTATTGGTAAATCTAGCATCGAGCTCAGATATAAAATTGTCTACACACGCAAAAATAATTCCAATACGCATTGAATCATCACGAGGTTGAGTAAAGTTGAAATCAACAATTTATATAATAAACTCTAGGTCAAGAAAATTTTAGTTTTGGAAATCAAGGGGGGAAATTGTCTTCACACGCCAGAAGAATTTCAGTACGCATTCAATCATAACTAGGTTGAGTAAAGTTAAAATTAAAAAATTAAAAAAATTTCAAATTTTGAAAATCAGGTGGGGGGGGGGGAAATGACTACCCCCGCCCCCGCAATTTACGTCCTTGTATGTTAGCAATTTCGCATAACGCGGTGTTCAGCAGTCAGCAGTTGCTAAAATTAGTGCGCTTAGGCGTGTAGTAAAGGTTATTACGTAATTGTCAGTCAGTCTTAAGGATCAAAAGAGGTGGTGCTGCAATCGAGAAATAATAAATAATGAGACTTAAAAAATCCTTAATTTTTGACGGGCTATTTCTAGTATATATTAATTCCTATAATATTGGCAGCGAGTTTGAATTGAAGATTTTCCCATTCGCATTTACGTCTGGCACTCAACCGATTCATTTATGCTAGAACATCATTGATGATTTTCCTTGTTAATCACGAATGGAAGTGTGTGCATTGAATTTTTTGCAATATGGCTTATTTATTTTTTATCCGACTTTGAAATTTATTGGCTTAGGACCTTGAAGTTGTTTGATTTAATTTGGTCCTAACTGCAAGTATAGGTACCTACACAGCTACACAACCCACTTACAAAACTTTTAATTTGTAATACATTTTTTTGAAAAAATTAAAGTTTTAGCTGCAATGATTTTTTGAGTGACAATTTTATCGTTTCAGAAATTTTTTGTGACATTTCTTAACTGAACAAATTTAAATAAGTTTTGATGTCTTTCTTTGTTCTTTTGGTTTCTGTCAGTTCTTGATGGCATAACATTGCGGGAGAAATAATGTTTGACAATTTTTGAAGAGACGTAAACACTTTCAATGCCACTGAAATAGATGGGAAACAAGAAATATAGCGAGAGAGAGAGAGAGAGAGAGAGAGAGAGAGAGAGAGAGAGAGAGAGAGAGAGAGAGAGATGCAGAAAGAGATACAGAAAAAGAGGGAACAGAGAGAAGGGGAAGAGGGAGAGAGAGAAGATAGAGATAAAGAGAGAAAGCCAGTTGTTTATATTGTTAACTATTTGAAATATTACTTTTTTTATAAATAGGCATTAGCTGATTTATTAACATAATAGTATTAATATTAGAAACTTATCATTTTAATTTTAACCATTTTTTTTTAAATTTTCTTCCGTTTCTATTTCAGTAGAAATTCAGACTGGAGACTCCTATAACCTTTATGACAAGAATTAAAAATACTCCGCTTCATCATAGAAAAGAACATCCGAGTTGAAACGACGTTATACAAATATTTAATAAAAACACGATTTTATTTTTAGATAAATTAAGAGCTTATAAAATGCAGAAGGGCATAAATTGCTGAGTCATCCCCAGGGGGAGGGGGTGGGGGAGGGAGCAAAACTTTCGACCTTCGTTCAAGTCTTAATGGCGGGCGTGCTAAACATTCTGAACAATCATTCGCTAATGGTGGCATTAAAAAGCGCAAAAATAAAATAAAATCCTTCATGTCACACCTAAAAAAATAAATATAAGTGCTTTAAACTTTTTAGTCCAGTGAACTGTTGACCGAAACACAAAATAAAAATATTTTTAAGAAATGAATCATGATTTATGATGAATTATTTATAAATTGCAAATTAAACGCTTTGGAAAGAAAATATCAAAGAAGAGAATTAGATTAGATAGAATGATGCCCATCGAGATGTTTCTATTGACTTTTTGCTTTCGATAACAGGAAACATTCTACGTAAACACTGTAAATAATGATTTTTGGTGATATTTCACATCTCTGCTCTAGAAAGAAAAATTAAAAACAAAAAATAAAGTCACCCTAAAAAATAGTTTTTATTAGAAAAACGCGAGGTTAGCAAAACAATAAATGAAAAACTTCTAAAGAAGTAAACAAGATAAAAAGAAAATCATCATTTGCAGTTAGTTTTTGAAGGCGCCAATTTTGTTTGAAGGATCAAAGAAAAACATAAAATATAATTTATCATCAGTCGGAAGCAGAAGTTATATTAAATATGAATTTGTTGCTCCTCAGAGCGGTGAAACTGCTTGAAAATTCTTCCATGACTCATCGACTACCTGGGGATTTCTAAAATTCAGAATCTTTCCAAAAACGGTGACAGTGAAATTATTAAACGTGAGGATTGAAGAAGAAATTGAGTTACATCACATCGTCGTTTTGGCCAGATATATTTGGGATTTCAGACACCGCATTAATTTTTTGGTTAGGGCGTTCGGGCTGACCGTACCTCCTATTGTTTATTTTTGATAAACAGAAGCTTAAGTTGTTTTTGTCAAAATCAATCGCTAAAAATTTTTCAGCCCAATCATAAGAAACAAAATTAAAAATATAACAAAAACCAACTGTTGTCAATCGAGATACTAAAAAGTCAATGACAAGTACCTGTGTTGTTTTATGGATGATGTATAACTACTACCGTAGTATTTATCTTTCTTTCTTTCTTTCTTTTTTTCTCTCTTTCTCTCTCTCCCCATTTTTTTCTGAAGTTCTTTCAAAAATTATTTCATCTCCTGATCTTAACCCACAGTCATATGCAGATGATTCACATCTTTATGTCAGTTTTGATCAATCTTTTTTAAATACTGCCATGTCTTCTAATTTTTCCTGTTTGACATCTATTAAAAATTTGTCTATTTTTATGCCTTTAAAACTAAATCTATCAAAATTTGAATTAATATATTTTGATAGAGTTGGTAAATTAGCTAAAAATGCTTGTAAATTTTCTCCTAATTTGATTGAACCTTCGAATATCATTCGTAGTTTAGTAATTGTCTTTGACTAGCCAAATTCATCCTGTTATTTCCATTTTTGACGAATCGGACAATTATTACCATATTTAGATGATCTTTCATTGCACTTACTGGTTTTTGCTCTTATTTTATCTCGAATAGATTATTGTAACTTTCTATGCTATGGCTTACCTGAAAATACTTTACAACCTTTGAATAAAATTTTTAACTTTGCTGCTGCTCGACTTGTAAGTTGTTCTCCTTTTTATACCCACATCACTCCTTCTCTTGTATTACTACTCCATTGGCTTCCGATAAAATATAGAATAATTTTAAAATTATCTTTAATGATTTTAAATTAAGAAATAATTTGTTTCTTCATTATTTGAACGGCCTCACAGAAGTCATTTAAGAATCTCTTCTCACAATCATTATATTTCATATCCTCAATAAATCATTCTTTTGCCAAACGTTCTTTTAATTATACAGGTCCATAAAGTCCGCATATAGTCTACGTGGAATTCTTTACCTTCTAACTTATTATTGTGCGATTCCATGTTTAATTTTCGAAATGGCTTAAAAACATTTTTACTCAGTAAGTTTATGGAACAGCGCCTTTGAACTTACGAAAAAGCGTTATATCAGCTCATTACGATTGATCGATTAAATGAGGAGCCATCTTGGAGTCTTGTTGTAACTACGAATGTCCATTGGTTTCATGGAGCACTTGTGACTTTGAGTTTGTTTAATATCGTCGGTAAGTTCAAATTTTTTGCAAAAATTTCCAGCATCTGTGATATTTTAATACAAAAATAACTTTAAACAGATTTTAATTTTAAGAAATAAACATTTAAATTTTAGTTTAATTCGTTTGTACAATTAATTGCTCCTTTTTTCATTTCTTAAAAAAGTGCACGCAAGTTGTGTTGAAATTTTTAAATTCATTTTAAAACTTATAATTGTTTATTCTGTCGAAGCTACCCAAACATGACATTTCACCCCAATAAAAAGCAATATAATAAAAAACATTTTGTCAAATTCAATTAAAAAATTTTTTTTGCATTTTCGATGTCGCCATCATCGCAACTACTTCTCCGCAAATCATCATCTTTACATCATCATCAATTTCGTGAACGTCATCATCATCATCATCATCATCATCATCATCATCATCATCACCACCAACACCACCATCATCATCATCATCGTCATCATCATCATCATCATCATCATCATCATCATCATCATCATCATCATCATCATCATCATCATCATCATCATCATCATCATCATCATCATCATCATCATCATCATCATCATCGTCGTCGTCGTCGTCGTCGTCGTCGTCGTCGTCGTCGTCGTCGTCGTCGTCATCGTCGTCGTCATCATCATCATCACAATCATCATCATCATAATCATCAGTAGACAACAGCCAACATTTAGTTTTATTAATAGTTTTGTTAGTATAGTAAATTTTAGCTGGTAAGCACCATAAACAACCGCCTCTAATTGTTGTAGTGGTTTTCACACAAGCTTCGGTCTTCTGAACCACTCTAACTCTAAACCATGTTAATTTAATTTTAATTTAATTTAATTTGTGAAAAAAATCTCGTTTCGACGGTTTGCTTGTTAATAATTGAATGCACGTTAAAAAAATTGAAATAGAAAACGTTTTAGTGAAACAAAATTTAAAAATTTACACAAATTGTTTTCTTTGTCAAAATACTTTATGACATTTAAAATAACAAAAATAACGTCAAATTCAACTTTTTATTTTCTAATTTCTTCATTGTCAGAGGGACATAGTGGTCTCTTATGGAGGAGTGAACATCAAGTACACAAGTACAAATCAAATTATTAAAACAAGTACACATCAAATTATTACATCGAGTACACAATTACATATCAAATTATTACATCGAGTACACATCAAATTATTACAACAAGTACACAAGTACACATTAAGTTATTACAACAAGTACACTTCAAATTATCACAGCAAGTACACAATAATCCAATTCTACAATTTTTATATCAACAACATTTTTTATTTAAAATTTATCGTATGAAAAGGTTCATGCAATATTTTATTAACTGAAGAATTCAAATTGTTTTGTTTGTTTGTTTGCTTGTTTGTTTGTTTGTTTTTGTCTGTTTTAATAGATTTGAGATAAATAGGTTTCTAGCAGGGAGACAGAAATAGAGACAAACAAGAAAGAAAAGAAAGAGAAAGAAAGAAAGAGGAAAAAGAAAAGAAGAAACAACAAAAGAAATAAGAGAGATCTATTTGAAGGAGAGAGATAAGGGAGATGTATATAAAGGAGAGAGATAGAAATGAAGGCGGATCTTGCACTTTTGATTACTTCGCAATATTAAGCGACAAGTTACAATAAACTCATTTGTTCTTATTTTTAATTTATTATTTTAATATATTATTATTATAAACATTAAGTAATTTGTTTAACATATTAAAATCAGCAACAAACAAACTTTTCTCCTGCCATTGCGACTTCAAGAAATATTTAAAAAGAAAAAGAAGTATTAAAAATTATTTAAAAAAAACTTAATTTATGAAGATGAAACAATGGAGCAGTTTGTTTCTTATTTTTTTGATTTTCATCAATCTGGTACTTTCAATGGAGATGAACAGACTGAGGAAGTCAGAGAGGAGAGGATATATCAGGAACCAGATGCAGTTAGCTTGTTTGATTTTATTTACACACATATATATATATATATATATATATATACTACTAACTACTGTTATTATTGTTTTTATATTAATTTATTATGGCCTTTATAAATATGAAATAATTACTTCAGTAGAGAAGTGTTTGTGTTTTTATAAGCTGGTCATGTCACGTAGAGTTAACTCTTAACTGTACAACAGTAATAATTTGAAAAGTTTAATTATTTGAGAATTTTGAAAGCGTTCGCAATTTCCATTCTGCCGGTCGCCGCATGTTTAAATACGTTCAAATAAATAATAAAAAACAACATTGAAATTTAGGAATATTACAGGAAAGAAGTAACAAACAACTTGTTTCCCACAAGTGTCATAAACAAGCAAAACAATTTAATGTCTTGTTTGAGTCGGGAAAACTCTAAAATCAACTTTTTTTAATAACAGATTTCTTTTTGTATTGTTGATGTTTGATGTTGATTGTTGAAAAAAAACTCGTGTAATATTATTTATATTGATAATATTTGTATTTATATATTATATTTTTATATATTTGTAATAATTTTCATATGGTTATATAATATTGTATTTTACTTATAATTTTCTTTCAACAAACCAAACGCACGTGTTTAAGATACTTTTTATTTCATAAAATTGAAACTTAAACGTTGAAGTATTTAAACCGACACGTGGTCCACTGTGGGGAACTCCGCATTACTTTCTTTTTTTTTTGCTTTTCTCACCTGTAGAACTGTCGCAGAATGAATACCAAAAGCATCACTTCATCGTTTCAACCTGGGAGTATAAATGTGGTCTGCAAATTTAAAATCATTTAAATTATTAATTATTACGGTAATTAGTACTTAATCACCATCAAATAAAGCCATCGCCTGAAACTGGTACACAACAATAATGTGTAATTATCAATTAGCAAAATTAAGTTAAGTAGTATAAATAGGTAGTTAATTAAGAAGATAGGTAGGTAAGTAGAAAGAAAGGGAAATAAGTAGTAAAGAATGTAGTTAGATAAACAGTTAAATACTAGAAAGGCGCAAGGTAGGCAGGCAGGTAGGCAGGTAGGTAGGCAGGTAGGTTGTAAGCAGGGATGGATACAGGATTAGCAAAAAAAGGAGGAGGTCCAAAACGGGGTGGGTTTTTTTTGTTTAATTTATAATATATCTCAATTACTTTTTTTAACATTAAAAATTTTATTCAAACAAAAAGAAATTTTGTGGGCATTAATATACACTACCGCACTGTCACAGCTGCCCCAGTGGTATACGTCTCCCCAGTGGTATCGAACAGATTAATTGAAACAAGATGAAATTTTTCATAAAATCTTTTATTTGTCATTATTTTGAACGATAACCTAAAATACCAACGAACTATTAGGAATTAATATTTTATATGGCCTCCCTTGGCCTCAACTAATAATTGTATTCTCTTTGGCATTGATTCTACCAGGTTTTGGCAGGTTGACAGCATCCTCTCATCTCTAAACCATGTATGAATTATGGTTAAAATTAATCTTTCCACCGTGGTACAATCCGATTTGGACATCCGATTTTTGCAAATGGCCCATAGATTTTCTATCGGATTGATGTCTGGGGAATTTCCAGTCCAGTCTAAAACGGTTATATGACTTTCCTTGAAAAATTTAGCCATTTTTCTTGAAGTGTGACAGGGAGCTAAATCCTGCTGAAAGATTCCCCCACCATTTGGCCACCGCTTTTTCATTTCTGGTAACATTCTTTCGGCTAATATTGGCTGATACTTCTCGCTATTCATCATTCCAGTCACTGGAACAAGTGGCCCTGCTCCATAATACGAGAAACACCCCCAGAACATTTTTTTAAGAGGATGTTTGGTAGCTTGAACAATGTGTGAAGAACTCAGTCTTTCATTTCCTTTACGAATGAAGCGAATCTGGTGGCCTTGAACGATGAAGTGACTCTCGTCGGAAAACAAAACTCTTTTCCAATCTTCTGATGTCCAATTTTCATATTTTTTTGCCCATGCTAGTCTCTTGGCCTTCATTGCCGTTGTCAAAATTTGTTTCCTGACTGGTTTCCTAGCTGGTCTTCCTGCTTCAAGGAGTCTTCGACGAACAGTCATGGGAGTTACGTCCACACCAGTTTCAGCTAACTCTCGAGCAAGGTCCACAGCAGTTTTACGGCAATCATTTCGACTAGAATAGAGTAGTCGCTGGTCATCTCGTTTACTTGTTTTCCTTTTCGCGCCACATTTCCCCTTCCTTTTAACTGAGATGTCCCCCGATTCCTTGTGGCATTTGATTATCCTATTGACTGTAGCCAAACTTACCCCAACCTCTGATGCTATGTCTCTTTGAGTTTTAGTGGTATACCGAGACATTGTCACTATCATAACTCGCTTATTCATTGAAACATCCATCTCTGTTGGTACGGTAAAAATGTCAACATTTAACAACTTTCATTCAAAACAACGAAAATAAGAAAAAAAAACCACTTACCGATCACAAAACACGTGCTACATACTGCGGAACGCTCGCTAGACTGTGTGCAGAAGGAAAATAGTAACAGTGTTGCCATTACAAATAATAAAAATGATGCCAAAGCTAGAAATGCAAAAAAAAAATTTTGTTTCAATTAATCTGTTCGATACTGTATATGTCTCCCCAGTGGTATATGTCTCCCCAGTGGTATATGTCTCCCCAGTGGTATATGTTTCCCCAGTGGTATATGTCTCCCCAGTGGTATATGTCTCCCCAGTGGTATATGTCTCCCCAGTGGTATATGTCTCCCCAGTGGTATATGTCTCCCCAGTGGTATATGTCTCCCCATTTGAACAAATTCTGTCTCCGCATCTACATTGCGCGTAAACAAGAATTTTTGAAAGAAAATTGTTAGTTCTGCCAGTGCACGCCGAGTGGCATCGACGAAAATCTAAACAATTTTTATTTGTGCGTAGACTCGTGTCGTATCGAATAAATCCCCGGGAGGACACTTTCGGTCGACAAGTTGCGCAAATGAGCGACGAGATGAAAACATTGTCACCGGTCTATTTTCATTCATTCCATTCTCTGATGTAACGATTGTGGTAGTATAGAATGTGCATATTGTGCATGCATGTCTCCTCGTTGTAATTTATATATATATATATATATATATATATTTATATATTCTATTGATTTTAATATGTTCAAATTTCTATAATAGCTCCATTTCTCCTTTTTTTTTTTTTTATAAATTCCTGAGTTATTTATTTAATTTAAACTCTGTATTTAGACTCTATTATTCTCGTATCTTGTCTATGTTTACGTTCGATGTTTATTTGCCCTGAAGATGACAATTTCGTCGAAACTGGCCAGTAGGCAATAGATTAAATAAATTATGTCTTTAAACAATAGTTCTAGTTTGATTAATATAAAAAAGCGACGTATTGAAAATCTGTGCAAAAAAGTAATAAATCTTAAATGGCGTATAGTTTTTAACAGCGCGTGTCTTAACAAAAATATATATATCTATATATATAAAAATGAATGTTTGTATATATGTATTTATGTATGTTAATGTCCTTTATGCATTGCTACACCATTCATCCGATCGTAATGAAATTTTCACACAACCTTGAGAGTCAAGGGGAGTCAAATAAAAAAAAAAATTTGAAATCCGTCACAAAATAAGCGGAGCGGAGCGGGTGAGCGAGCGGGAACTATATATATATGTATGTGCGTATGTATGTGTGTATGTATGTATGTGTATGTGCATGTATGTGTGTCTGTGTCTGTGTTTATGTATGTACTAGCGGAGATACCCGGAGTTGCCCGGGTTTTTTAGAAGTTTTTCTAATGTTTGTCTCTTTCTCTCCCGTTTCCTTTCCCACCTGCTTTCCCACTCCTGTTCGCTTTCCCGTTTTTGGTCGTTTTCCCGCTGCCGGTCGCATTCCCGCTCCCGCTCGCTGTCCGTTCCGTGTCGCATTCCCGCTCCCACTCGCTGTCCGTTCCGGGTCGCTTTCCCGTTTCTATAATAGACAAACTAACCCACAAACATTCATATATATATATATAGTCTTAGCAAATCTATTTTACGTTTTATAGGCTAACAGAAGTTATGAAAGAATGGAAAAGAGAAAATGAGCGTGAACACCATTCATCCGATCGTAATGAAATTTTCACACAACCTTGAGAGTCAAGGGGAGTCAAATAAAAAAAAAAAATTTGAAATCCGTCACAAAATGAGCGGAGCGGAGCGGGTGAGCGAGCGGGAACTATATATATATGTATGTGCGTATGTATGTGTGTATGTATGTATGTGTATGTGCATGTATGTGTTTCTGTGTGTGTGTTTATATATGTACTAGCGGAGGTTTTTAGAGGTTTTTCTAATGTTTGTCTCTTTCTCTCCCGTTTCCTTTTCCACCTGCTTTCCCACTCCTGTTCGCTTTCCCGTTTTTGGTCGTTTTCCCGCTGCCGGTCGCATTCCCGCTCCCGCTCGCTGTCCGTTCCGTGTCGCATTCCCGCTCCCACTCGCTGTCCGTTCCGGGTCGCTTTCCCGTTTCTATAATAGACAAACTAACCCACAAACATTCATATATATATATAGTCTTAGCAAATCTATTTTACGTTTTATAGGCTAACAGAAGTTATGAAAGAATGGAAAAGAGAAAATGAGCGTGAACGGGGACGGGAACGGGAGAGCAACCGTGACCGGGAATGGGAGAGCAAGCATGACCGGGAACGGGAGAGCAAGCGTGAGCGGGAACGGGAAAGCGACCGGGAACGGGAAAGCGACCGGGAACGGGAAAGCGACCGGGAACGGGAAAGCGACCGGGAACGGGAAAGCGACCGGGAACGGGAAAGCGACCGGGAACGGGAAAGCGACCGGGAACGGGAAAGCGACCGGGAACGGGAAAGCGACCGGGAACGGGAAAGCGACCGGGAACGGGAAAGCGACCGGGAACGGGAGAGCAAGCTTGGAAGGAAACGCGAGCAAGAGAGAAAATCGATAACAAAACTTCTGAGCGGGAAAGCGACCGGGAGCTGGAAAACGACCGAGAGCGGAAAAGCGACCGGGAACGCGACGAAAACGGGAAAGTGGAGAAGGAAACGGGAGCGAGAGGGACAAACATTAGAAAAACCTCTAAAAACCCCGGGCAACGCCGGGTAACCCCGCTAGTATATATATATATGTATATATATATATATATATATATATATATATATATATATATATATATATATATATATATATATATATATATATATATATATATATATATATATATATATATATATATATATATATATATATATATATATATATATATATATGACTGTTTGTCTGTTTGTCTTCTATACAAATCCAAACCGTTGGACCAATTTTAACGAAATTTGGCATGGAGGTAGATCTCAAAGAGGAAATAAAGATGGGGTAGTTTTTAATTAAAAATTTTTTATTTAAATTTTTATGAGCAAAATATTTCCAGGCCAAAAAGTTCATATGTACGAACAGACGAATATCAAAGGTTATTGCGTAACAAAATTCAAATTTAGCTTAACATCGGGAACAGGAGAGGGAGCGGGAGAGGGAGCGGGATCGGGAGAGCAAGAAGGAAAAAGAGAGCGAAAAGGAGCGGGAAAGCAAGCGGGGAAAAAATCGGGAGCGAGAGAAAAACAAATCGAGTGAGAGAAAAACGATAGAAAAAACTCTAAAAGCACCGGGCAACTCCGGGTAACCACGCTAGTACTACTATATAATAATTATCAGTCGCATTGATAAATATGTAACTGGTTGGAATAATTTGTGTCTGGTTGGTATGACTTTCGAGTTTAATCAATCTTAAAATTCGTATTTTGAGAATAATAAGAATTATTTTTGAAAAAGCAATGCCCACATCTTTCTAGAGGATGACAGAATACATTTGAAAAACTACGCATTACATTGTAAGAACAGTTGTAATATTTGTTTTAAAGTAGTACAAAATATGAATAGGAAAACATATTATCGGCGGTTATCAAACCAATCTAAGAACTCTACAAGTAACTTTAAGAGACAAACATCAATAAATGGTTTCAGTCTTAAAACACCTGGTGTAAAGGACTATAAATTATTTTAAAAATAAAAAAAAATTGTTACAATAATGACAATATATTTGTCTACTTTCAATGTTTAAGTAAAAACATTTTTGCATCGATCAAGTTTGACTATTGTTCTGCTCGGCTTCCTCAAAATTCATTTTGTTCATAGATTTGTCGTTTGTTTCTGCATTGCTGACCATCGATAGTACGAGAACGTCAATCAAGGGCTTCTCTGTTTTTACATGTTTCGTCCGTGAAGATTAGAACAATTTGTCTGTTCTATTACATATTTATATTGGTGTTAGTCTAATGAAAACAAACAAACATAGGTCTTCTCGCGTACTTGATGGCTGTCTCGGCGTGTTATGGGAGGAGAGAAAACGATTAGTTATTTCGATGCCGAATGACTGATCGAAAAGTCCTGCAAAGGGTGTTGTCGGATGTGGATTCCATACCAATTCACTTCAGTGGTGACGTAGCATTCTTGTGGATATGAAATATTGCTAATGCTATAAACGCACCTCTGATTTTTGAGTTCAGAGTTTTACAAGTCCAAGGTCAGAGTGGAAAAATAAATTTATCTCACTGACTAAAACAAGAAACAAAAGTTTTCCCTATGTCCGCCAAAAGGAACGGAGCGAACGTGGCTTGCCTGTCATCAAGGCCTATGCCCTCTGCAAAGCTAAATTTTAATGCACTAAAAATCAATGATAATATGGCATGAATATTAAAGCTAAATAAATAAAAAAATCAAGGTATTTGCGTTGACAAAGATGATGTCTGGCTAATGAGCTTGAACACTTGCGATGACGACAAACTTTTTCGGCTATTTAAGGTGTGGGTTTACATAGGCTAGATTAGATGCTGTTTAGATTGCCGAATAGTGATCAGGTTTCTCTTCTTGCCAAGTTTTACATAAAAACTTCTGCAAACCAGGCCTGTTTAAAATACTGATAGATAACGCTTACGACATTTTGTTTCAATGAATAACTTATACAAAATAGAACGGTAATATAATAAGTAATTAATTTACCAATAATTATATAAATATATATATAATATATATTAATATATAGGTATAATATATCATTAATTATATGCCCACTGCAGGAAACGAATATATTCCGACCAGAGAATGGCAGAGATGGAGATTCAGAATGAACAAAACAAACATGCCAACAAGGTCGGCCACGGACTATTCGACATCGCTCAAATGTCAGGTTTCGTCTTACTTTCAGAAATTAATGGTAAATTTTTTAATAATGATTGATTAAAAACTGTAAAAAAAATTACACTTTGAAAGGTAGGCATAATTTTTTAATGAATTGCATAAATTTTTTAAATAAATCATTAATTTATGTTTACATATATAATTAATTCACCTTCCTCTCTCTTTTTTCCTCCTTTGTCGTTATCAAGCCAAATGTTTTTAAATAATTAACAAAACCGAAAAAACAGCGGGGTACACGGCATTGCCAGGGATTTTTAGAGGTTTTCTGTCGTTTTTCTTTCGCTCCCGTTTCCTTCCCCGCTTGCTCTCCCGTTCCCGGCCGCTTTCCCGCTTGCTATCCTGTTCCCGGTCGCTTCCCCTTTCTCACTCGCTCTTTCGCTCCCGGTCGCTTTTCCGTTCCGCTTGCTCTCCCGCTCCCGCTCATTTTCCAACCGATCTCAATTTTTTTCACGAAAACCTTCCTTTGTTGACTCTCAAAGTATCGGCCCTTTTGCCGTTAATCGGTATTGGCCTTTCACAATCGTTATCAGTCGATAATTGGTAAGTACCGATTATTGGCCGATCAGTGCTATTTCTTTTTTTCAAAATGCAGAGACAATGCCTTCAGTTAGTACATGCTGATAAATAAGCTGTTGTATATATTTTTAATGAAACAAACAATAAATGAAAATAAATAAAATTTGTATGTTGAATGACTTTAAGTTTAAAGATTAATCATTTAATATCATTAAATTGAGGATGCAGCCATGTTAATGCGTTAAAACAATAAGATATGATCTAAGTTACGCTTGATTGAGACATTATAGGTGTGATTACTTTAAGTAGGATTGGAGTTTGATTAAGATTTTTTGTGACAAAGAAATGTGCTTGGGAAGCGGTCCATGGAGATGGGACAAGTATAGGAATAACCTGCGACAATGTGATTGGATGAAAAAATTCTGTCTCACAGTCACTTTTTATTTGTTGGTAAATGATGATGCGTTATTATGTGTATTTTAATAAGTTTAATTTAATTGCTATTTTAACTAGTTAAGTGCCAAGCAGTGCCAACTATAATAGAAACAACGTGATAATAATTGTTATTTGACAGTGTGGTAAACATATTAATGGACAAACAAGCTTTAAAAGTCGACAGTAGGTAATCGGCCGATATTTTGTGCATTATCGGTGCATCTCTAATTGCAATTTAAGATGCTTATTAATGTTGGAGACAAAAATTAACAGTTTACAGTATCTTTAACACCTAGGTTTAAATTACAGGGATAGGTACTTCATTGTATGATTCATCATTAATACGTTTTTGAATGGTTTCGTAAATGCTTGAAATAAACGCAGAATATAAAATTGAAAGACAAAAACATTATTTTTTAATTAACAAGTCTTGGCCCTGCAGTTGTTGGTCCATGCTTACGCCACTCCATATTAAATAGAAAAATTGTGAAAAAATCAAGAAAATGTCAAATAAAAATTTGAAAAATGAAATGCATTTGATCCGATAAAGCTGAATAATTGAAGTAATCTGATGGTAAATCGCTTAATATCATTCCATGCACCTAGCTTAATCCAGATTTTTATGATCTGTAAATGAAATGAGAGATCACATGAAATGATAAACAAAATAATTCAGTGAAAAACATTTCAGTCCCGGTGTTTACAAAATAATTTTTTTTTGAATTTTCAGACTATTAACAGAAAGCAGAAATATTTTAGACCGACAATTTAGCACACACAAACGGCCATTATAGTCTCAATCAACATTCTCTAGACTAGACTAGACTCTAGATTCTAAAATCTAATCGAGAAACATTCAATTCATTAAGCTCATTCTGAATTGTAAATTGTAAGTTGCGTTATTTATCGTTTTTTATCAAATTGTTATAATATGAAAAGTTTTAATGAGCGGTTTTCAGTAGTGGAATGTTTTTGCTTTCATTATGTGAAAAATTTTTATTTCTATCACTTATAGTTTTTTTGTATGATTGATTTGAATAAAAGTGTAAAATTGTGTGACCATTTGGTACCACTCTCCCCTACCTAGTAGGTACCTACCCGTAGCTACATTGAATGTAAAACAGGGAGAAGAAATAAATTTAAAGCTTTTAAAAGATTAGCGTTAGAAATTCAAATTCAATATTCATGTGTATGAATATTGAATTTGAATTTGACCAAAATAAATTTTAAAAAATCCGGGTCGAAATTAAAGTTTGTGTTTGATAATTGTAAACATTTTTTGCTTTAATGATTTCGTAAAAATATTAATAAAGCATCTCTATTACATCTAAATTTCTATCAAATGAGATATTATTATTGTTCGTAACTCGTAATTTTGCAACAACGCTTTCATCTTCCTTGTAAATTTACTTTTCAACGTGGGATAATTACAATGACTGTTTACATCACTGATGCACTGAGATTATTATTATTATTAATGTGCTAGCTTGGAATTTATTAATAGATCGTATCCGCGTCAATTATGATTACAATTAACAATTACTTCGGAACATGTTTTATAAATATAAACGGATGTTAAACAAATATGTGAGAACCAAGAGCACTTACAAATATTTTCCTGGGAAGCAAAAAACGGATTTTTTTTAATTTGCTTAAAACAATATGCTCTGTGTCCAAATGATTGTTGATAATCATAAATTTACAAAAAAAACCTGTAAAACACGGAGTTGTAAATGAAAATCATTCATCATTGTAATACGACTTTGAGTCAAAAAAGAACACAAGTAATTTCAAAAAACACTTTTAAGTAATTGTTTTCTGATTTTTTTTCTTTTTTAATTACAATTAGACCTAGGACGGATAAAATTCAATATTAATTTTTTATTTTAATATTTATTATTTTATGTTATTTTTATTAACAAAGAAATGAAATTAGAGTTTATTCGCAAACCGTTTTAACCTTTTTCATAAAAAATTTTGTTTTTCTTTAAATAATGTTTTGTTCAGCCCGAACTGTTTTTAGAATTGTATAATTTTTTCCACAATTTAAATTTCTACTGGAAATGATACTTTTTATAGTTTTTAATTTTACTGATGTGTCAAAAAACTATTAAATTATGGATTTAACAGCCTTAATCTCATTTTATAAAACGTTTTTTTTAAATAAATTTAAAAAGGAGACGGTTATTTTATAGGAGTACTTAAACACGAACAATGTCTAAGCAAAGTATCACGCCATAATGTTTTATCTCATTATTATATAAATGTAAAAACCTTGGCATCGTGCCAACTTATTATATAATAACTAGCGGGGTACTTGTTATTTTTCAATTTCCGTTTCCGCTCGCTCTCCCGCTCCCGCTCGGCTCATTTTGTGACCGAGCTCAAATTTTTTACTATAATTGTCTCCCATTGACTCTCAAGGATGTGTAAAAAATTTCATTACGATCGGATGAATAGTGTAGAATTGCATAAAGGACACGGATACAGACAGTCATTTATATATATATATATATATATATATATATATATATATATATATATATATATAACTATATATATAAAAATGAATGTTTGTATATATGTATATATATTCATGTCCTTTATGCATTGCTACACCATTCATCCGATCGTAATGAAATTTTCACACAACCTTGAGAGTCAAGGGGAATCAAATATAGTGAAAAAAATTTTGAAATCCGTCACAAAATGAGCGGAGCGGGTGAGCGAGCGGGAACTATATATATATTTGTGCGTATGTATGTGTGTATGTATGTATGTGTATGTGTATGTGCATGTATGTGTGTCTGTGTGTGTGTTTATGTATGTACTATCGGAGATACCCGGCGTTGCCCGGGTTTTTAGAGGTTTTTCTATTGTTTGTCTCTTTCTCTCCCGTTTCCTTTCCCACCTGCTTTCCCACTACTGTTCGCTTTCCCGTTTTCGGTCGTTTTCCCGCTGCCGGTCGCTTTCCCGCTCTCGATCGCTTTCCCGCTCCCGGTCGTTTTCCCGTTCCCGGTCGCTGTCCCGTTCCCGCTCACGTTTGCTCTCCCATTCCCGCTCACGCTTGCTTTTCCGTTCCCGCTCACGCTTGCTTTTCCGTTCCCGCTCGCTGTCCGTTCCGGGTCGCTTTCCCGTTTCTATGATAGACAAACTAACCCACAAACATTCATATATATATATATATATAGTCTTAGCAAATCTATTTTACGTTTTATAGGCTAACAGAAGTTATGAAAGAATGTAAAAGAGAAAATGAGCGTGAACGGGAACGGGAACGGGAACGGGAACGGGAGAGCAACCGTGACCGGGAATGGGAGAGCAAGCATGACCGGGAACGGGAGAGCAAGCGGGAACGGGAAAGCGACCGGGAACGGGAAAGCGACCGGGAACGGGAAAGCGACCGGGAACGGGAAAGCGACCGGGAACAGGAAAGCGACCGGGAACGGGAAAGCGACCGGGAACGGAAAAGCGACCGGGAACGGGAAAGCGACCGGGAACGCGGAAAGCGACCGGGAACGCGGAAAGCGACTGGAATCGGGAGAGCAAGCTTGGAAGGAAACGCGAGCAAGAGAGAAAATCGATAACAAAACTTCTGAGCGGGAAAGCGACCTGGAGCTGGAAAACGACCGAGAGCGGAAAAGCGACGAAAACGGGAAAGTGGAGAAGGAAACGGGAGCGAAAGAGACAAACATTAGAAAAACCTCTAAAAACCCCGGGCAACGCCGGGTAACCCCGCCAGTATATATATATATATATATATATATATATATATATATATATATATATATATATATATATATATATATATATACTGGAATCGGGAATCGACCAGGTCGATTTCCCGTTCCGGGTTGCTTTCCCGCTCCCGGTCACTTTTCCTCTCTCGGTCGCTTTTCCGCTCCCGGTTGCTTTCCCGTTCCCGGTCGCTTTCTCGGTTGCGTTCCCTTTCCCGCTCGATCTTTCGCTCTCAGTTGGCTTCCCGTTTCCGCTCATTTATGTATGTATATATATATAGTTCCCGCTCGCTGACCCGCTCCGCTCCGCTCATTTTGTAACGGATTTCTAAAAATTTTTCTCTATATTTGATTCCCCTTGACTCTCAAGGTTGTGTGAAAATTTCATTACGATCGGATGAATGGTGTAGCAATGCATAAAGGACATATATACATATATACATATATACAAACATTCATTTTTATATATATAGATATAGATATAGATATATATATATATATATATATATATATATATATATATATATATATATATATATATATATATATATATATATATATATATATATATATATATATATATATATATATATATATATATATAGGTATATCTGAAAATCAAATATAAAAAATTTCTACATGCGCATTTTTTCTTATGCGGCGCGTAATGAAATTAGGTCTTCTTAATGGTTATATTTTAAAACAAATTAAAAAGTTACTTTAGAGTCATTAAGCGACCGGTAGGGAAAAATCGTGAAGCAAAATCAAAGTGTGTCAGTTTGTCCGCGGTAATATTATTCTCTTAATAATTGTTTCTATTTTTCTTCTCTATCGAATTTTAGCAATATTTGTGTAGATTGGCCAGCACTATATTCGGTTTTGTTTTCATTTCGATAAGTTGAATAAAAAAAAATACTGCTTCAGACAGACCGAAAAGTTTATAAATAAATTAATATTTATAATTATAAATTTATTTATCTTACTAGCGGGGTGCCCGGCGTTGCCCGGGGTTTTTTTAGAGGTTTTTCTAATGTTTGTCTCTCTCGTTCCCGTTTCCTTCCCCGCTTGCTCTCCCGTTCCCGGTCGCTTTGTCGCTCCTTTTGTTTACCTGACTTTTTATTTGTTCATTTTTTCATCAATAAAAATCTCTGACGAAGGCTGACTGACCAGCCGAAAGCTTAGATACCAAAAAAAAATTTTCACTTGACTTGGTATACTTCTGGTGTTTTTTTTTTAAAGTTTGAGTAAGTTGGCTGGTATTTTGATTTTTCTTTTTAAGATTTGACGGATACTTATTACAATTTAGTCTTTAACTGGAGTGTTGTACTCTATATAGGTGTTAATTATTATATAAATTAATTTTTTAATAGAAATTATTTTTTATATTTCAGTGGAAGGCGCAAGAGGGGCAACAATGCGTTCCCGGTGAATTTAGAGACGAAAGTGAAAATTAAACAGTTATTTGTTTGAGCGTTCTTCTTATTTCAATTTAGGAGAAGTTGAACTGATCGTAATCGAAAGACATTAATTATGTCAAGTTTGATGATTTGCATTTATTTATTTCTCATTGCAAGTCTACAAAATGATCTCCACAGAATATGTCGTGAACTTAAAAAAATTAAAAAGTTATTGAAATACACTGTCGTCTTTCAAAAACCGATTTGTTGGCTTTTTCGGTGGAGTACTGCTGAACTGCTGAACTGCTGAACTGCTGAACTGGATCTTTGAAACGTGATTCGCAAGGCATAAAAGGGTCGGGTTGATACCTTACCACAAATTTTCACGAACAAGCGCAAATCATATCCGATATATTTATAATAATTTCTTTTTGTTCACATATGTTTACGCGACTTTTTTCAGCGTTCAAAACAATTGAATTAGAATTAGGAGCGCAAAACAGAAGGATTGTGGATTAATTAATTATTCATTATTATTAATATTATCATTCATGGGTAACTGTGTTGCAAATTCGAGGAATTTCTTTGATTTGTGCTGAGTGAATAGTTTTTTATTTGTATACTCCGGCAGAGTTTAGCGACAGTGCCCCAAGTGCCCCACATAGGAAGTTCTTTGCGTCCCCCAACACCCAACACAAGCATTTAGGTGTGTCAATGGGCACAATCACAATGTTATCAATTTATCTGCAACGTTTTTATTATATTTTATTATATCTACTTAAAATAATAAAAGCTATTTTTAATGTAGACATAAGTTATAACACAAGTTGATAAAATATAAACATACATAATGTCCACTGTCTATGTATGTATGTATGTATGTATGTATGTAAGATGAGCTGCAATAGCAAAACAACGATAATCATATATTTTGGTTTTTTCATGGGTTATCTCTGGTAATTCAATAAAAACATTGTGGTAATACGAATACATAGACAAAAAGGAGTTAGAAGAAAGTGAAAGATAGAAAAAGACCGGGAGCGGAAGAGCAAGCGGGAGCAGGAGCGGAAGAGCAAGCAGGAGCGGAAGAGCGAGCGAGATTTTGAAAGTGACTAGGAGCGGGAGAGCGAACGGAAACAAGAAAGCGAGCGGGAAAGAAAAAGCGAGCGGAAACAGGAGAGCAAGCGGAAACGGGAGAGCGAGCGGGAGCGGCAGAGCGAGCGGGGAAAAAAGAGGAAGCGGGAGAACGAGCAGGAGAGCAAGCGGGGAAGGAAACGGGAGCGAGAAAAAAACGATATAAAAACCTCTAAAAACCCCGGGCAGCGCCGGGTAACCCCGCTAGTCAGTAAACAAATAGTTTATTTGACTTCACTTTGCGGGGGCTTAGTGGGGGTGGCAAATCTTAACATTCAGTGGTAGCGCGCAAAACGTTCGTAGAAGGGGCTTAGTCCTTCTTATCCCCCACCCCCGCTGTCTACAGACTTGGAAGTTATAAAAGAATACAAAAGAGAAATTGCAATAAACATAGCAAAATCAATTGGACTTGACCAGACTCAAGTTACAATTGTGATCAGAGATAAGGATAACATTCTGTCAAGATGGGATAGAGGCGAGTCCTCTGCTCTGACAACAAACTTCCAGCGGCCAAACGTCTACAAGCAATGACTGGTTTCAGAAATGCTATGGCAAGAGAGAAGTCACATAAAAGAGGTTTTACTATATCAGAGATGTTGCGAGTACATATGGTGCGAATACGAGTACCATAGTATCGAGTACGAGTACTGAGGTCTCGAGTACGAGTACTGAGGTCTCGAGTACAAGTACTGAGGTCTCGAGTACGAGTGCTGAGGTCTCCAGTACGAGTACTGAGGTCTCGAGTACGAGTACTGAGGTCTCGAGTACGAGTACTGAGGTCTCGAGTACGAGTACTGAGGTCTCGAGTACGAGTACTGAGGTCTCGAGTACGAGTACTGAGGTCTCGAGTACGAGTACTGAGGTCTCGAGTAAGAGTACTGAGGTCTCGAGTACGAGTACTGAGGTCTCGAGTACTGAGGTCACGAGTACTGAGGTCTCGAGAACAAGTACGAGTAGAGTACGAGTAATGAGTTGTCGAGTACGAGTAGAGTACGAGTAATGAGTTGTCGAGTACATGTACGAGTACGAGTACTGAGGTCTCGAGTACATGTACGAGTACGAGTACTGAGGTCTCGAGTACAAGTACGAGAAGAGTACGAGTACTGAGTTGTCGAGTACAAGCACGAGTACGAGTACTAAAGTCTCGAGTACAAGTCCGAGTACGAGTACAAGAAATTTTCAGAGAGTACTTTTTAATGATTTTGCTATATACACAATATACAGCACATTAAGCTACCATAAACATTGTTAACCTTCACAAGTCCAATTGTAGGCTTATTGTCAACTAGCAGTGACCGTCGCGGCTTCGCTCGTTTGAAATTAGAGAATTTGAACCGTGCATCTGTAGTAGAGTACTGCACGGGCCCATGTTTACGGTCCGACCCGTCGACAACCTGGCCTGGCCCGTTTCATAAGCCAAAATTCCAGACTCTAATATGGACCTAGCCCGTTTTACAGGTCTAAAATTTCTATATACTTTTCGAAAATCTCGGCTTGTCCCACCCTAAAATCACAACCGTGCGGTACTTTAATCCATAAAATCCTACATTAATTTTTTAGACCCGTCCGGCTTCTTGTATAAGCAGAAAATTCCGCGTCTGGCTTGGAATAACGAGTACGAGTACCAAGGCTTTGAGTGCGAGTCTGAGTACTTGAAAAACGTACTCGAGTACGAGTACCAAGTACTACATCTCTGTACTGTATTGAATAAATATTGATCAACAAACATATTTATTATTGCTAGCGCACTCTACCGAATGGTAAAAAAACAATAAAATATAGTCTTATAATTTATCACTATTTTAAAACAAACTTTTCCGAGTTATAAAGCTTTATGTAACACAATTTATTTCAATAAATAATTAATTTTAAAATATAAAAAATTCATATTCTAAAATAGACACCACAACGCCATTATCATGAAGATGATATAACATTACACTGCTAATGGACTAACCGTGCCTTAAACTTATGAGTAAGGAAAATAACGAGCCTTGGTGACGCGAGGCTCCCGGGCGACAAACGTCCCGGAAGAATTTCTCGGAGGGTACAGGTCGCCCTCGGGTGACCCGCCTACTTTTGCGGGATGCCCGGGTTGCAGTGATCTGCCCTATATCCCAAATTTACCATAAATAAAAAACTTCGTGTTGGCTTTACTCATTAAAATAAGCAGGTGGCAATTCACCATAAAGCAGTTGTGGACAACTATCGCAAGAAAATTCAAAAACCCAATTTGTTCCAAAAAGTTATAAAACCTGAATTTATACTAGTTTTAAAATTCACTCAAAACCGACTTCAAAATTGCTGGGTGACTGGCACCAATAAGCTCACCTAATGGCCGGTGCCATCTTTCACTAGAACTGCTTGTTTCTGGATAGCCGGTAAGGGCAACATTTAAAGAAATTAACAAAGTTAAAACAATTCGACAAAATCAGTTGCTACCTCTTCGCTCATTTTACATTTAGCCGAAACGTTTTTACTGAATTACTTTGTTAATTTTTGAAGCATTTAAATATAATTTGTCCATATTGATTTGTTTTTGAATTATCTATCCAAATATGTGCATTTTATTTAGATGCCACGACTTTGAATTTTCCATCTATCAGCTCGGAATTTATCATGCCACTGCGTGTATAAGCCTAGCGAGTAAATTGTAATTAGAGACATAACGACCAATTTAATCGGGTTTATCTTTCACATAAGCAGCTGGAGCAGATTTTTTTTCAATAAAATAGTCCTATTTTGTTAAATTAGCATAAAAAACAAATGTCATACCAGATTGAAATAAAAAAAACAATTGTCGTAATTTTAGAGACTTTTAAAAACAGTAAGTAGTATACCTTTCGAAGCACTATTTAACTATTTACATCGCAGGTGTTAGTGGTGATGTACGTAGAGGCTATGAATGAAATGAATAAAAAAGAAATAAATTAGTTTATAATAAAATTTTATTTAAGAAAAAAGTTATAAATAAAATAATTTAAAATTGTTTTACTCAACGCGCGGTAACTCTGAACGGTTTGCATAAAGTACGAAAATTAAAAATTATTAAATTAAATTTGTTTAAATAAATAAAATTTTAATATTTAATAAAGAAAAACTCAAAAATTAATGTAACACAAAATAGTTTACTCGAAGCAGCGTCGAAGTTTAAATATTTGTAAGCGAACATTGTGTGTCTTTGTATTTTCAGCTATGGCGGGAGTGAATGTTGCGAGCATAGTTCCGATCATATATATAGAATATATTCTATATATATGGTTCCGATGAACGAAGTTTTAGATGTGTCTGCTATTCGTTTGGAAGTGTGGTGCTTAGTTACGCTGTCGCCAGAGTTCATTGACGCTGATTCTGCTTTGCGTTTTTGTGCAAGAAGAAGGTTGATCGCAAACACTAGGCAGTGTATCACGTGCGGTCGGGCTTGTGCGTTACATCTCTACGGTGAAGGAATTGATGGAAGACGCTGGAAGTGTGGCGGCTGTGGGTTAAGAAAATCTGTAAGATATGGATCTTACTTTGAAAGAAGTCGTCTGTCAATGGAGCAGATAGTATTGCTGGAGCCAGGATATGCCACAAACGCTAATGCTGCGGGAGTCAGGGGTGAGATCGACAAGAATTGCAGTGGATTGGTGCAATTTTTTCAGAGAGACCTGTGGTGTCTGGCTTCAAAACCATCCATCTGAAGTTGGCGGCTTTGACTGCAAGAGGAAGATGAAGAGACAATTCAGGACCAGTAGAGCTCTCTCTATCTCTTATCAGGAAGAAGCTGTGTTTCGGAACGAGTTCCGCCGAGAAGAACTCTTTGGATGCTTCCTCGTTGCCATCAGTGAGCATTATCCCGTGTGACTCTAATGACAGTGTAGCTATTAAACGGTTCTTTTCAGAACCACCCAAAATCTAACGACTTGCTTGTTCGTGTCATGTTCGGGTGCTTTTTTTATAGAAAACAAAAGTTAGAAGGGATACAAAATATAGGGGAGCGGGAGCGAGAAAAGGCGAGAGAAACAACAATAGTAACCCCGCTAGTTACTTTATACGTTAGGTCTTCATTCGTTATTAAACGAGTAACTATTTATTTATTAGCAGTCATTTTTAGTGCCGCTTACATAACAGACCAGCCTGAAAACATTTTTTTAAAATTATAAATCCTTCATATGCGAGATCTCGGTTTCTATTGTATTGCACTTTTGTTACATGGTATTAATTGTAAAATTGTTTGTCTGATGTCTGTTATTTATTCTCTTCATGCAGATTCTAATAAACAATTTTTAACAAACTTCTCGACCTTTTGAAGCTTTCAGTATAAACGTAAACTCTTAACTGGATGACAATAAATAATTTCATCATTTATTTTCTTTATTATATTCAAAAAATTCTGTTACGAATATATATATATGCACAGAAAACTCTACAAAGCATGACTTTAGAAAATGTGTTAGATTTACGGTTACTTTTTCGTGATTAAGAGATTCATTTGTAAAAACTGAATCACTTTTTGGGGGAAGCCAAAATTTTGTACGTGACCTTTGTAGGTTATGAGTGCATGTAGGTCTTTAAAACTAAATGGCTAGTGTCATCGTGCTCTTTGCTCTCTGAGAGGCGTAACCATTCTGCCTTCGTGGAAAATGGCATTCGCTTTTGCCTCAGGAGTGGAAACCGAGACTTTCCAGCCGTTAGTTCGGTCAAATGGAAAAATTTGATCAAGCAGGCATCTCTTTGAATCTGTTATGAATAAAACAATAACTCTAGGTATGTTCGAGCTACGAACTTTTATCCTTTGTGAACATTTTTCATTAAGGAGTGTTGTAAATATTTGTGACGAAACGAGGAATTGTAAACCTGACCATATTTTTCACGTCCTTCAAGAGCTTCACTGGTTGAAAAGCAATAGCTAGTTCAAGATTTTCTGGTTTAAAAGTGCCTTCACGAGTAAAGTATATTCCCTCATATTTAGGTACCGATATCAGGACGTCCAAGCTCATAAGAGATTGAGGTCGTCATCCTCGTCTTTACTCCTCGGTCTAAGAAAACTGTAAAAAGAAGGTTTGCGGTTGCTGGAATAGACGTCTATCAGGGGGTCACGGCAGTCGTACGTTACAATTGAATGGTCCAGAAAGGTGCTCAAAACACTTTAAAGAAATTCAAAATACAAGAAAATGAAACATAATATCAATTTTTATCGAATCAACGCTTATCGTGAACATTTTGTCGTGAAGAAGAATTTGTCCGCTAAAATTTAGTAAGGGAATCGTGAGCGTGTGTTGGGAATGAAGGTAGCACGAACCGCCTTAATGGACCTTCTTAATGAACCACCCTAATGGACCTCCTCGCTGACTTTCTTCAGCATGACCTGTGATTATCATCATCAGCAAGTCTGTCTGTCTGTCTGTCTGTCTGTCTATTAGGCACTATCCACGACACGATATTTTGCTTCTTCTTCACTTTTATTTTTATTAATAGAATCTGAAATTATTATTATTAATATTATAAAACTTTTTAGAGAGAAATAAATCACTATTTTGAATGAAATTGTATTGGGTAAATTTGAAGATAAGTTATTGATAATAATAATAACTAATAACAAGTGAATCAAAAAACAAAGTTTTTTAAAAACACTTTTATATAATCGATTGTGTAGGCCACATTCTGTTACATAAACAACGAGCATATTAGCATAGACAATAAATAGTTCGACGAAAATATCACAAATAATTATTTAATTAAATTTTGTCCAATCGATCCGAAAATTTGATAGAATGCATTGTTAATCAGTTCGGAGGTATGGTTAAATTTTTAAGCCTCTAGCTCATCGGGATGTTAGTTTAAAATCGATTGCAAATTTTGACTACAGATCGACAGACAGAGAAGTCAAAGTCAAGTTAAGTAAAAGTATGTAATAATAAAATTTCAACCAATTTAAAAGAAAACAACACAAGTATTATTTCTGCAATTATAACGTGTTGATTAAACAACTTTATTATTCTCCATCGTTTTGTCAGAGAAGGTAAAAAATGAATAATTTACGGTAATACCTCTTTATCTCGCCATTATTCACCGAATTGGCAGTATATGGATAAAGGCGAGGTTGTCGACCGGGTAGGCGAGATAACGAGTGGCGACTTTATTTATTTTCAACTGAGATCTGTTAATCGCCTAAGAACAAAACGAGTTTTGAACAAAACCGACGGAGTGGAAAATGTAGATGTTTATGGAAATAAATGGGTTTTTAATGAAATTTTAAAGTCGGTCAAGGTCACAGCTATTCACGGATGGATGGAATGCCGTTCCAGACGATCGGGTCCGGCAAAAATCAATTTCATGTAAGCACTGGACGAAAATACTTCAATTATTCTAAAGTAATCTTTTAATCTCATTTAAAAAGTCAGTCTTCTATTTGAATTTTTTCAAGGTTTGTGAAAGGAGTTACCACCGCGAGACACTCAAGCTGAGCAGTGCGTGTTAACTCCTTGCTTAAGGGAGCTACGTACGATGGTGACGCCTGTGAGATTCGAACCGTCAACAAATAAGCCGAGAGGCGAACGCTTTACCGCCACACCACCAAATAAAATTAGATAGAATTTGGTATTATGTTGTCTTGTTGGTTTTTGTCCAATTTGCTCGCTGACTTGGTATTTTGATTGTACAAAATTAACTAGTATTTTTCGTTGTTATCTAGATGTGGTGAAATAAATATTCTCTTTTCTCAAGTTTTGACTCGGTATCAACAAACATCTTCTGTTAATTTGTTCATTTCTTCAGCCAATTTTCCTCAGGACTCATGCGTCAATAGCGTCGTAAACATTTTAACTTTAATTTAAAACCGTGCTGGTCCTGTATGCTGTCAGCAGATTATGAACCGGAGGGCTGCACCTGGTATGGGAAGACCGCCCTTACAAATAATTTTTAACACGCAGAGGTTCGAGAAAAAAAACTTAAAAGTGGGAGAGGTGCAGCCGAGGCCGCGGGTAAATCATTTTCCCTCATATAAGCCACGGTTACCCTGATAACCAGGATCTTATTAGCACGCAGATAGCAGTTTCACGCAAATTTGCTTCGCACAGCACGAAAAGAACAGTTATTTAATTGGTCTAATATATAATCCCCTTCATTGAGTATATCGTTATCGTTACCAGTTTTTAAAATTTTCAAACAAACTCTCCAGTTCTAAGTTCAACTGAAAATTGTGCCACGCACCCAAGCGTTAATAATTAATATCAATCAACTACATACGTGAGTAAATCTCTCCAATCCCTTTCAACACGAGCGCAAGAAGATCTCTCTCACTCAGTACAAACCTATTCAACAAGAGCTCTTAATCTGTCTTCAAAAAATTAACGAGACTGCATTTTAAACCGAACATGCCAACAGCTCAATCCGGACTAATTGGTATTGAAATTTATTACTGCGACGAGATCAGATCACAGCCAAACCGCTAAGCGTTAAAAGAGTATTTTTTTTCATATCCATCTGACGTTTAAAATGCATTTTATGGTAATATGTGTTAAGACCAAATTAATTTTATCAATAATAATATAATATTGCATTCTCATTTCCGCTGAGACATAGGTACTTACTCACTTCAAAAGCCTCTTTTGTTACAGCTCGGATGGTCGTGTCGCCAGCTCTCTTATTAGTAATGCAATGACAATCGTTTAAGTTTAACGTAATGTTATAGAAATGTAGTGTCAGCGTTGAAGGTTCATTCATAAGTATACAGGTATACAGGTATATACAGAGGCGGATCTAGACTTTTTTGGCGGGAGAAGCCAAAATGGGCGGGGACCAAAGACGTCGTGAAGAGCAAATATTTGAACTTAGATCCACAAACACCACTGGAAAACATAAGCCGGATACTAAAAATTTAATAATTTCTCTAAAAAGTAGTCATTTTTTTCTAAATTTTGCCAATTTGAACTTTTACTCACTTATTCCTAGTTTCAAACGGCATTTTTCGTATTAATATTGCTATAAATATTTTAGTATTTCAAAAAAGTAAATTTTGAAATCCACGGAGGGGCCACGGCCATCCATGGTTCCCCTGAATCCGCCACTGGGTATATATATATATATATATATATATATATATATATATATATATATATATATATATATATATATATATATATATATATTTTTTTTTTTTGGCGGTGGAAGTGGCGCAGATGGTAAGGTAGTTGGCATGATGCGAGGCGGTGTTGCCGATCCGACAGTCGTGGGTTCGAGTCTGAAGTTGAGACATATATATAGTTTATATATATATATATATATATATATATATATATATATATATATATGTATGTATGTATATACCCAGTGGCGGATTCAGGGAAACCATGGATGGCCGTGGCCCCTCCGTGGATTTCAAAATTTACTTTTTTGAAATACTAAAATACGTGAATACCCTTTTACTGATTATTGTATTTATTATTATATGTTATTTAATTATGCGGTCGCGGAGGTCGGAGTTTTTAATTAAAAACAAGCATTTTTCGTTTAAGTTGTATGCGGTGCGACTAAAAAAATAAAAAACTCATCTCGCCTGAAATATTACTTGAACCGTGTTGAAACATTTGTTTCATTAAAAATGTGTGCCAGTTCCCAGTTTCCTTTCAGAGCACCTCCAGATGAAATTATTGAGATCTGCTGCTGAAAATGTCGGTCAAAACATTTCACCCGGAACTGCCCAGCGATCGTTTGAAGTTTAACTTTTAGAAACTTATCGACAGCGAGCGCGTAGTGGATCGAAAGGTATAGAGTAAATGTTTCTATACCTGTATGTCTGAAGATCATAAATTCCGCTAACGGTCTATGTGCGATGTGCGAATGTGTTGTATTGCGTTTAGCTCGTGCGTTAGTAAGTAGGAGAGCGCCTAGGAAGGCGAGCGGTACTAGAGGGTGAGGACAACTTATTGTTACAAACATTTATCAAAACTCGATGATAAAAAGATAATATAATTAATGGATTAAATCTTATTACAAGGAGTCTTGGTGCGGTCAACCAAGGTGGTTTTTCATTCTTTCTGAACAGCATGAGAACATTTGAAAATGTTTCCAATTATCTCTACTCTCATAATTTCAAATGTAGTTCTTTTGAGGAATTCGAGTGCAGTTTTTGCACTGCTTGAGAGAAGCGAGTGGAGGGATGTGGCGGTGAAAGAAAGCCGATGCCAGATGTGAGTCATGAAATGTTGCGGAAATACGAAATGAAGGCTCTTCGAAATTACCTGTATGTGGTCGGTAAATATAAAAATATTTTATTATTTGTACGCCCTTATGTAGGTACCTATGGAGTAATTCCAACCGAAATGTCTAGGATAAACTGACTTGTACAGCGAGGATACGTCAATTGAAGAAGATAAAGTATATTACGTGGCTCGATATAGGTATATATATGTTGATCGATGTCCATGTACCAATCTGTCTGCACTGTCATTTTAAATGCGCGAAGTCGACTTTTGTGTTTGCACAAACGACTGCCGCCTTATTTATATATATATATGTATGTACGTGACAGATCGTGAAGTTGAAGAGAAGACGGTCTACATAAAAGCAACTCGCTCGCAATTTTTTCAAGCTAATGAGAGGTCGAGAAGTCAAATTTCTACCTCAATAATATCTCGTCCAGAACTCACACGATGCCTTCTCATATACACTTAGACTTTTTGTTCTAGTGTTGTAGGAGTTTTATGTGAAAAAAAAAAATTTTTTCTGGCTTAAAATCGATTTCGAGGAATTGCGTGTTAAAATAATGATTTCCGTTTAATAAACAACGAATATGAATTTCGTTTTTGTTCAATGTGCGTTGTTGATGCTGCAAAATCTTTGCGTCCGCTTCAAAATGGCCGGAGGACTGTCGTTGGCGTCTGTTCACTGGAACTCCTCAAATCCGATGTGAGCGTATGGTTTTTACTTATAAAAAAAAATTTGTGATTATACATTTTTTCTTAATTTGATGGCTGGTAATTTTTAGAAGCGCTATTGTCGGCTTGTTTTAATCGAAAGAGCTGACTGAAATGACTGAACGTTTTTTATGGTAATTAATTTCTTATTTAGAAATTTATACTTCGTTTGGAAATCATGAGTTTCTAATTACTGAACGCGAAAAATTCAAATGGAAATTATTTAACTTTTTTATCGGTATTAACAATTTAATACTCCAACAAGCTTGTTGCTGGTTAAATATCCGTTTTTGGTAGTAGTAGTAGTGGCGTATCAGAGAGTGTAAAAGTGTAGTCATTTAGTGAGTGTTGTAGTAGTGTGGTCATGTCAGATTGTTCTCGAATGTTGTATGACGTGGTTGACAACCTTCTTCTAGTAATCACGATTTCAAAGGACAAAAACTTTTTTTTTAAATTCAACAGATTCAAACCGAGTAAAAACAGTCACCTTATAGAAGTGAGCCTTTACGATGACATAGATTTCGTTTGCCCCTTCTACGACTCAGAACAGAAAGAGTCTCACATAGAATATTACATCGTCTATCAGGTATGCTTTATTCTTTTATTTCTATTTTTTAACTATACAGACAGTCTATAGCTATTAAAAAGATGGTGGACCAGCCACTTAACAAACACGAGCTGTAACAATGCTATGTTGTTTATGAGAGAGAGGGGGGAAGTAATAAACACTCAAGTAGTCATTAGTATTTGATTATAAGATTGTGTTAGATGATTATCATATTAATTGCGAGTGTTTCCTCTTTGAGAATGTTCGGATTAATTTGTTATTCACTGGCCTCAATAATAATCGGACTTCCTTCTTCAACCATCTTGAATTTTCTTATCGTAAGTCACACTTGAAAGTTTATGATTGATGACGAAACTTTCGAGTAATTACCGTGACACATATTGACACCCAGCCTGGTGCATTAATGCCTGGTGCATTAATGCCAATCATCGCGTCGTGCCTGTCCTTGGAGTGAAAACGAGTTTCTGTTTACTACGCGGTGCCTGTTGTGCTTCTGCTTTTGTTCCGCCAATTTGAGCCTTCCATTAAAATATCTACTACTACTACTACTACTACTACTACTACTACTACTACGAAGAGTAGAGTCACTCTGTGTCATGTGTGAGTTTATACGGGTCACGTTTGATCTATCTATCTATCTATCTATCTATCCATCCATCCATCCATCCATCCATCCATCCATCCATCCATCCATCCATCCATCCATCCATCCATCCATCCATCCATCCATCCATCCATCCATCCATCCATCCATCCATCCATCCATCCATCCATCCATCCATCCATCCATCCATCCATCCATCCATCCATCCATCCATCCATCCATCCATCCATCCATCCATCCATCCATCCATCCATCCATCCATCCATCCATCCATCCATCCATCCATCCATCCATCCATCCATCCATCCATCCATCCATCCATCCATCCATCCATCCATCCATCCATCCATCCATCCATCCATCCATCCATCCATCCATCCATCCATCCATCCATCCATCCATCCATCCATCCATCCATCCATCCATCCATCCATCCATCCATCCATCCATCCATCCATCCATCCATCCATCCATCCATCCATCCATCCATCCATCCATCCATCCATCCATCCATCCATCCATCCATCCATCCATCCATCCATCCATCCATCCATCCATCCATCCATCCATCCATCCATCCATCCATCCATCCATCCATCCATCCATCCATCCATCCATCCATCCATCCATCCATCCATCCATCCATCCATCCATCCATCCATCCATCCATCCATCCATCCATCCATCCATCCATCTATCTATCTATCTATCTAATCTATCTAATCTAAAGTTTTGAAAGATGCAAATTGTACGTTACTAAGCGTCTATCTACTAACTTTGACTTGACTGTTCACAATTTTTATTTTTTTTTGGAAATTTGACTGGAAGTAAGATATTAGTTATTTCAGATGGTCCTAGCGTGAATAATCCTTTTTCTATCGCGTTCTATGAAACTCATCCGTTTATGTTTGTGAGCTGATAGAAAGAAAAACGATTAGGAAGGGGCTTTAATTCTAACTCTGGTGTTGTGATCTGCAACATTATTTATCTCAATAGAATATAGTATTAGGGATGGGCTGCCTCATGTCTCTTGTTATTTTTTTATTATTCTTCAGCTGGTGTGAGTGTGTGTATATGTGTGTGAGTGTGTGTATGTATGTATGTATGTATGTATGCATGTATGTGTGTGAGTGTATGTGTGTGTGTGTGTGTGTGTGGGTGTGTATGTGTGTGTGTGTGTGTGTGTGTGTGTGTGTGTGTGTGTGTGTGTGTGTGTGTGTGTGTGTGTGTGTGTGTGTGTGTGTGTGTGTGTGTGTGTGTGTGTGTGTGTGTGTGTGTGTGTGTGTGTGTGTGTGTGTGTGTGTGTGTGTGTGTGTGTGTGTGTGTGTGTGTGTGTGTGTGTGTGTGTGTGTGTGGAAATAGATAGCATTGGTATTTAGTATTTAGAAATCAGTGGTGATTGGGTCTTTCAACATAAGTAGCTATTTGTTATTTAGAAATCAACAGTAATATGGTATTAGAAATCAGTGGTATATAGGTATTTAAAAAAACAATGTTTATTGGGTATTTAGAAATCAATGGTGGTTGAGTATTTAGAAATACAATTTGAAACATTAAACTTTATAGATGCTTAAACCATTTTTTAAATTAAAGTTAGTTTAATTATAATATACCGTGTTTGTTTGTTGTCTACACATCTTGTTGTCCGGCATTACCCAGCCCCCCACACCATCTAGTAAAACATAGGAGATTATTAACACATGTTCCTATATAAAAAAAATTTTATTAAATTTTTTTACATCTTTCAAAAATTATTTGAAATGTTTACATCGTTTTCAACTGCACTACAATGCTCCTTAGCGATGTTCTTGAGACGTAAAAGTCTGAAAACAAAGTGGTTATTGATTTTACTCAGAATTTCTTGCACTCACGTCAAGCCATGTATTCACATGAATTCATAGCACTGTTTAAAAAAAAATATGTTAGATCTAGAGATATTGGAGATACAAGCTTAAATGCTTAATAAATTTAGCCATTCACACAAGGACTACTGTTGACATAATCTATGCATGTAAAGAAGTACACAGATACAAATAAATACAAATCAGAAGTGAACATGGTTTGGTTTGGGTTGGGTTGAATCCAATATTTTTTAAAATCTCGATTCAACCCAATTATGGGTCAACCCAACCCATGTCTATCTCTGATAAACACGTACAAAGATAACATAAACAAATGAATGCATTGTATATAGACAAATACAAACACATGAATAAATCACATATACAAGGGCAACAGTAGGCTACCTATTATTATTATTATTATTATTTATTATTATTATACTTATTTTAGGTCAAAGAGAAAAACTACAAGACCTGTCAGATAGAAGATGACAACATGCCCATCATGATACTCAACTGCAGCAATCCATACCTGAAGAAGAGGTTCACCCTCCTCTTTGAATCTTTCGTGGCCATACCAAACGTTCCAGAATTCGTTGCAGGTGGCAGGTACTACTTTATCAGTGAGTTCTTTTCTTTACTTCATATCTTCTTCTTGTTTTATTTAATTTTTTAATTATATCCGTTTGAATTTAAACATTTATGGATATTTTGTAATTTAATATAGTTATATAATTATTGATAGTTTTTTGTTTATTGCATATGCATGTTAGCTGTTATTATTTAATATTATTTATTATAATGTTGGTGAATTTTGTTAGATTTTTAATAATTTTGTTCAGGCAATGAAATTGTATTGATAAAATTTGCCTTGAAAATGTCAAAAATTATTTTATTTTTCTAAAAAATTGATCCGTCTCTTAAACATATATCGTTACACAGTGTTACACAGAGTCCTTCGTAATTGAGAGTGCTGCCTTGCCACTCAGGAAAGATCATTAGTAGGCAATCTTTGATGCCTGGTCAATAAAAAGATTTTATGTGCTGGTCAAGAAGATGATTGTCTGAAAATTATACGTTAAAGTGGTCATTTCACTGTGACATTCCACTCCACTTATTATCCACTTGTCATAATGTTACTTGGTTATTTCCCATATGCTTTCTGGAGCTTTTACTCTGTATGTATGTATTATGTGTGGTATGCTCAGTATGCTGTTACATTGGTGAACATACTAACCTACAAAAACATGCTTACAAACATACTTGTATGTATGCATGCATGCATCCATGCATGCATACATACATACATACATACATACATACATACATACATACATACATACATACATACATACATACATACATACATACATACATACATACATACATACATACATACATACATACATACATACATACATACATACATACATACATACATACATACATACATACATACATACATACATACATACATACATACATACATACATACATACATACATACATACATACATACATACATACATACACATACATACATACACATACATACATACATACATACATACACATACATACATACATACACACACATACATACATACATACACATACTTACATACATACAGACAAATGCACACCCATATACACACAATACCGTTTTGATCTTCAACTCGTGTGTGGTGATATTAAACTTAACGTTTTTAATTTAGTGATGAAACGGTGATAAACAACAACAGTTCACACATGCACAACTGTGCAGTGCCAACCAGGCAGACGAATGTGCCTACAGTTGTGATGATTAATCGCTTTTTGCGTGTGCGTGTGTGTATGGGTGTGTGTGTGTGTGTGTGTGTGTGTGTGTTTGTGTGTGGTATGCTGTTTATTTGTCTGAGACAAGAAAACAATCAATTCTGACAGTTAAAATGAATTATTTATTATTTATGGAGACCACTAGCTGTCTGATGATTAATAAATTTCGGATATACTCACTCTCAGTTGTTTTTAAGTAAGGTGAACTAGATAGTTGGGATGATTATATCGGACTCGCGCGGTTACTTAAAATGATAAGATTTTTTTTCAAATTAAAAATTAATGCAATTAGTGCCTGTAAAAGATTTCTTTCGTAACATAGACGTGTTTAATTGTGGCGATGTTACTAATTATCGCAGTCTGCTTTTACTTATATATATATATTTTAAGCTCTACGGCAATTTTCAGTGTCTCTGGGCAATTTACACAAGATGTTGTTCTATTGGTCTCGGATAAGAGCAGGCTATTATATTCAAGTGGTGTGTCCTCAAAGCACTCTCTCGTTTTTTCTCTTTTTATGGTAGCACGCATGCTACTACTTACTTTCATCAAACAGTGACCAGCACAGAGTTATTCAAGATAAATAGTCTAATTTATCAAACCGTGTGCGGCGCACCAGTCTGCAGATCATGTCAAAAGTGGGGGTGATAGATAGGTGGGTGGGTGGATGGGTGGGTGTTGTGGTGTGGTGTGTGAACAAACGGATGTACACCGCGCGCACGCATATCCGTTTGTATGTACTGAAAATGATACTTACATGCATAATTACATGCATTCATATTTACTATACGTAAGATGTGACACAGGGACGTAAATTCAGCATTTTCCAGGGGGGGGCAAAATTTTCCCGCCATTATATAGTTTTTTGACAGGGTTACCCGGTGTTGTCCGGGTTTTTTGTGCTTAGTTTTTTCTCGTTTTTGCCAATGAAACGTCAAAGAAATAACAGATTTTTTTGTAATTTTTCAAAATTTTCTCATTAATGAAGTTACCTGCATGCCAAATATTGTTAAAATTGCTCCTGCGGCTTGGATGTGATAAACGAATGCTCTCACACACACATTACCTTTTACATTTATATAAATACGTAGGTACAAGCAGAGAGGGATGGGGAAATGCATCCCCCATCAGAGTATCAATTGAAATTTTTTGGGTATAATACCTTGTTTTTGGAAAACGACCGCAGCTTTTTTGGGAAGAAAAATT